>CALNXK010000480.1:70000-97500 GCA_942486035.1 Porites lobata | reverse complement strand
TTAGTATTCAACCAATAAGAACATACGGACCGCAAACAATATTTGTACGGGTAGCTGTTGCAAAATTTGAATATCCCTGTTTTAATGGACTAATTGCTTGTTATTGTTTTGGTACCAATTTTTATTGGACACCTTTTAAGAAGAGATAACCAAATTCTTAACTGAATTCGATTTGAAGAAAGTGACATCATTTCGTAACATTTCCACGAAAGTAACGAGAAACTGATGTAGATTCCTTAGTCCTGTGGGGCTCGCTCAGTAGTAGATTCTTGCACCCACTCCCAGTAATTCTCCATGCATCTTTCTGCCTTACGGGAAAGTAGATAGTAGTTTTTCTCTCTTAGAAATTTATTAGAATTTATATATCCTCTGTATTTGGAAGTGTAAGAGTACCAAAAAGAGATAAATGTGATACAAAACTGTCTGACGCAAATGAAGCACCCTCAGTATGTTAACTTTAAGTGTTTAGCCATTTTGGCAGCGGGCAGCATTAGGGGTTTGTTTAACTTGTCTGTTTACCTTACTCGACTTCCCTGTGAAGCAAAATGTTTCCCCGAGGTTTCACTTAGAACATGGAGCTATTTAAAACTGTAGATCATAAAAACGGTCAGTTTTGAAGTTAATTGAAAGTATGCTGTTTAGAAGCAGAAGCATATCCTTCTGTTAGAAGTTAATGATCCAGGGGAGAGCCACAGCTAATTGTTGGAAATATGATTCTCACAAAACAGATACGTTTAGATCTACCAATTACGACCTTTTTTGTACAGATTAATGATTACGGAAAGTGGGAAGCAAGTTTTCAAATCAGTATTAAGCCACAGGAAATAGTTTTAACTTCTGCTTGGCGCGAAACGACAAATTCAAAGAAGGAGTAAATAAATTCTGCTCTACACGTTCCTGTTTGGCTAATGTTTACAATGTGGTTGGCTCATTTTGAGTAAACTGAGTCAATTCAATTAAACCTTTCCAGCAAAAAGCCTGATTCTCAGTATTATATTGATTCTCAATATATAGGCATTTGGTATTTATCCACCTGCTGTTAACGTACTCCCTTGCTATATAAGAATATAAGACTAGTATAACTGGCCATTTTATATTTATTATTATTGTTATTATTATTATTATTATTATTATTATTATTATTATTATTATTATTGTTGTTGTTGCTGTTGTTGTTGTTGTTGTTATTGTTATAGTTTTATTTTTTTCTAAGAGCTAGGATGACTTGGAAAATAATTATAACTAGAAGGCGATGATTAATTTGAAAATCGAAATATCGGTACTATAGGAATAGTAAACTAACTAAACTCAAGTACAGGGATAAGGGGTAACCAAACATCCCTCCACCTAAATGGTACAGACTTTAAACTTAATTATATCTTGCGGTTTTGGAGCAACAAAGAGAAAGTTGAGCTGATTCGAGTGCAGGCTTATAACTAAATGGTGCATGCAAAAATATATTTATAGACAATTTCAGCGGGTAATTAAGAGATTAAATTAAAAATCCATCCGCCAAATGACGTATGTAAATCGTGTTTATCTTCTTATTTAAAGCAATGGTCAACTTAACTGTTAAAATACGTCGAAGGATTTTTCTTGACTATCGGTTAACTCTCAGTTATATATTAGAAAGTAACCTGATTTTATGATTCCGAATAAGAGAATGAAATCGCACTTTTGGTAAAAAATATATGTCAAAAAAGAAAGAAGGGAAAATAAAAGAGAATGACCCTGTTTTATTCTTCAGAGTTAACTTGCCAGAAACAAAGACTGAACTGTGTCATTCAAGTCCTTTACAACTGGGTTCCTCTTAGCTTTCTTCCCTTTGTTTTATGACATTTTTGTTTCTGGAACCCAAACTCAGGGTTACAAGCTCGTTGTGCAACATGTTTCTCATTGGTATATCAAACATGTTAATTCTACTTGCGGATATTTTTTTCAAGCTTCGACGGGCCTATGCAGCCTTGTATTGTGGCCCTATAGTTAATCAATCATTCTTTGATAAAATTTGACGTATGAAAAATTGCGTGAAAGTACTAATTTATGTGTAGAAATTTTGAACAGTAGGCGACAAACAAAGGGAAACTTCGTCACGTGGTACAAATTCGCGTTTTCCCTTTGACGTAAGCGTGACCCCTAACCTTGCAAGTATCCTGTCTGAATGACTTAGAGAGCCCCAGAAAGGAAGACTTCAAGGAGTTAAAATCCAAAAAATTTCCTGGGCGAGCCTTTTCCCGGACACCCTAGAAGCTTGCGCTTTCAGCACTCGTTTAGGAAATCGGTCAGTACTTATCTTAGATCCGCGCCTGATAATGGTCGACCTGTGTAGGAGGTTTTTCTAAGAAATCCTTCTAAAAGGATCTTGTAGAAATAGAAAAAAATAGCGATTGATTTCACATTCACCTGGTAATCTTACTGTCACTTCAAGATATAATATGAAAGGGGCACAATTAATTTTAAGGACAACTTAATGGAAAGTGATTCGGGGGTCTCCATGACCATTAAAGTCAACGGTTTGTGTAGACTACATGTTGATGTATTAACAATAAGCCACAATGCAGCTATAAATGTAATTTTCGTATACATATTGTGTCATTATGAACATTAAGATAGCTTGCATGTCTTCTCGGAGAGGTTTTTGTATTTATTTCTTTGTATTGTAAAGACTGAAATATAGTAGCTTGTAGTGAACCTTTTAAACTGATATTGTGTTTTTGTTAAATAAATCAAGGAGACGTCCAAGTAATTCTCCTGTCATCATACAGATCTCCTGACTCCTGTCATGAACGATTAACCAATTTTATTAAATATTTTGTTTATTGAAATATGTTTTGTAAAATTTTTGTATTTGCTATAAAATGCTGAATTGTAAGCACAATTTAACTGGTCTCCAGCTGGGGGATATTGACCAGGGGGAGTGAACAAAATTTCACACGGGGGTGGGGTCTCCGCCCCGAGGTCCAACCCCTAGCCCTTTTATACACCAGTTTTGACAGAAAAAGTACCCCTTTCGAATCACATTTTGTTAATATAACTAATGATATCATCTTCACGTACAGAAAGTTATCTTGTCTTTTTCACAGCTATAAAATACACCTTTTAGGTCCCAGATACCAGTTAGCAAAACCTACAAACCCGAAAATGGTGTACTTGTGAGCTTTTAATGACGTTCAGTTCTTATTATTGACCTTATTCGAACCTTATACTTCGATTACGATAATCTACAGAACGAAGCTACTATTTTCGAGGAAACAATGCTTCAAATGGTTGTAAAAATAAACTGATCAGTGAAAACGCCGTGATATTCAGTCTACCGGTATCGAAGTTGCTCGCTACTGTTGTTACCTTAGTCGCGGGAAGGAGACTCTTTTTCCGCCCTGCTTTCTATCTTCAAGACTTTCGTGTCATTTCGAGAGGGATTTTGCCAATCATTTTAGCTTGCATTGTTTCCTTCGCGGTTTGTTTTGTTTTTTCTTCCCACCCAGCATAACTTTTCCAGTGCTGAGAAGACTCGAAAACGAGTGTTGGGATTCCTGTGGTTTAAAGGGGAATGGGTCTGAGAGGGTCGACACCTGAGAGGGCCGAAAGGGACTGGTGAGCACAGTGTTTAAAAATGGCGGACGATGTAGGGTGATGAAACTCGAACCTGTATGTTTTTCGCTTCCAATTTCTTCATATATGGCATCCCAGAGCCCTAAAACGTGTAAGAACAATTATTTAATGCGATGAGTGAACGTCTGGCTATTCCTGAGTGCCCCTAGCATCAAACAGCCCCTCTGTAACTCGTTTTATTCGCTACGAACATCTTCAGGAGGTGTTACATCGACTCTTGTACTGCATCCACTGGACCTGATAAAAATTAGGTTTCAAGGTAAAATTCTAGGAATAACTTGGTTTTGTGTAACGTGCAAATGCTTAAGCAACAGAAAAAGTTTTCCGTGTTTGCATAGCCTGAGTGTTTATATCAGGCTATGCAAACACAGGAAAAAAGTTTTCTAATGCTCTTATAAAATAACTCTCCCGAGAAAAAACGCAAACTCTTTGCTACGGTCCTGATTAAAAGAGAAATTCTTACCAGTCGCAAAGTTTTATACACGACGTCTCGCACGTGTAATGAGTTCTTGTTTTGCAAAAAGATGCTTTCCAAAATACGGATTTTCTCGCTTAAAATGTCAGCTTAAGCGAAAAAAATTGACACACCTTCTTTTTAATGATTTTCCAAGTTTCAGCCGACGAAGGAATGGGTAAATAAAGCAAACTTGTCGAGTTTTGAACTTGAAAACTTTTTCAAATTAATTTGTGCTTGCGTGATCAGCGTGCAAAAAGCAAAACATCTTGATGCCACAACCATGTTTACATACTCTCATGCGATCAGAGCGTGCGTACTATCTTAGTTATTTTATAAATGGCAATGTTAAATGTAATGCTATATGCAACTAGCTGTGTGGTGTGAATGTCAAAACTATAGCATGAAATAAATCAGAAAGCGAAAAAGGCTAATAAGGTTCGTACACTTCTTCATGTATATTTAAGACGTACACGTATTTATTTGTCCAAAAAGGTCAACTTCAGTTGGATTTTGCCTTCCTCATGATTAAAAAGATAAGCTGGACTCTTCTTTCAGATGAAAAATCAAGTCCTAATGATGGCCATTTTTAGAGTTTCCTCAATAAGATTCCTAATTCTGCCATTGCAGTAATTATCTTCATTAATCCCATTTTCCTGACAATGGTTATTGACTAATCCCCGTCCGAAATTACATACAAAAACGTGCCTTATAGGAGTTCCAGACTTCCTCATATTAGGAGATTCAGTCAATCATACATGTAAATGTAGTGGGATAAAAAGGCAGTACACTGCATCATCAAAATAGGTGTGTAATAGAGTCAAGAACTGAAAATGTGGTAAATGATGAGCTTGATGTACATTTTATCAGCTCTCTCCAGGGGTAGGATCCTGGGCAAACCAGGGGAAAACTGATGGCTTCAGCAGAGGATGGGTTGGATTGTCTGCCCTAAGGGACAGACCATCAGAAAAATTATGGGGGTGGGGAATTTTTGAGTGGCAGAAATTTTTTTCGTTATCAAATTCCTTGTATGAATTTTCTTAGGCCGTAGCATGAATATTTTTTAGGGTTAATTGGCATGCATGAATTTTTTTTCATTTGATTTCCCCTTGCGCAAATATTTTTTTTTTGTACTTAGCTACTTAGACGTTACTTTTTGGTTTGAATGAAGTGATGGAGGAAATTGACATAATGATAATACAGATCATATAAGTAGACCCTGGCCTGCATGAATCTGTCTGCAGGTTTTCTTTTATTACACTGTTTTTTTTAAATATTCAGTAATAATTGACCGACGTACCTTCGGGAGCAGTTTCATAGAAGCTCTGAAATTCATGACTATAATTTGAGTGGTTCTAACTATGATCTCCAACTACCACTACCTAAAACAAATTTTCTCAAGCGTTCATTTTCTTATCGGGGTGCAATGGCTTGGAACCAACTGTCAAATGAAATACGTGATATGGGGGATCTTACTAGCTTTAAACTCGCCATATCTTAGGATATAACTTTTTATTATGTTTTTATCTTGTTTCTTTAATACTCATTTCTTGCTGTTATATTGTATTGTTAGTTAATCACTAGTCTTAATTTTTATAAATTGTAATTATCCCACGGCATGTCTGAAAAGCAGCTTGCTGAGCCATTTACCGTGTTTAAATAAAGTTGATTGATTGTTTGATTGATTGAACTGAAAAATATTACCTTGCTTCCCCAAGCATAAAAAAAAAAAGTCAAATTTGATCGCCAACTATTATAGCTTACGTAGGTGGAGGGACCAAAGTTTAAAAGTGCTTCTTGATGTCCCTGCAAGTGGCTTTTGGCCATTCTTCTTATAGTTTTATAGCCTAATAACCACAGGTTCTTTTATAACTGTCATGAGTACAAAATCCCACCAGCTACACAGGCATAAAAAGGTTCTCTCTCAATCTAAAGAAACCCATTTATGAGGTGGTTATCATGGGGTTTTTCATTGAGGAGCACTTGAGCATTGGAGGCAATTTTATTCTAGAATTTGTTCCACCCATTTTTCAATCCGCCTCACTGACACGAGGTCCTATCCCACAGTGAAACCTGTATTAAGCATACACCGTATTAAGCGAACACCCTCTATTAAGCGGACAGTAGCCGAAGTCCCAAAATTTATTTTCCTTATTTACTTTAAATGAAATCTTTATTAAGCGGACACCTCTATTAAGCGGACGCGGACACCTGAAAGTACCTGAAATAGTCATTTCTATTGTTACTAATCTGTATTAAACGGACACTTGTAATCAAATTCCACTACCCAACATGCCAGACACTGGAAAAGCGAAAGATTACCTCGAATTGCCACCCAATACTTTTTTATTTTTACATTAAAAAATGTGACTTGACGAACTTATTTGATTAGTTTCACAGTACAGTATTGTTTTCTATTTCGTTTTGTTTGTATAGAGCTTGTTTCACTCATCTCATTTCTTCAATTTTAAGTTGCAATCTATGTTTATGGTACTATAACCAATCGGTCCACTTTGATAAAGAAATTAATGCAAACATATATTGTCAAAGTCTCTGGGAGAATTCTTAACATTTCCACTGTTCATTTACATGGCATTTGACATCTCATATGACGTTGTCTATCGAAACCTGTATTAGGCGGACACCCTGTATTAAGCGGATGCTATAGCATTCCCCGAGGGTATCCGCTTAATACAGGTTTCACTGTACTTGCAAGCTGATGACATGACTGTGTATAATGATGAGTTAGAAAATAGAAAATTGATAGGCTACTGTAGAAAAGAGAAGAGGAAAACAGGCCTTGTATTTCTGCTGATCAGTTTTATTACAATTATGTTTAATATTTCTTTCAAGAGTTAAGAAGAACTGGTTCCAATGTACGGGTCTTTTTACATGTTGCTCATATGGAAAAGCACTGTTGCACTATACATATAAATAGAGTGGTCATGGGTTCGAATTCCATTGAAGCCTTGAAATTTTTAGGCTTAATTAGCAATTGTCATCTGCATTTAAGAAAAAGACCTTATAAAAGCATGCCTTACATAATTTTTTTAATGCATCTAGTTTCACACAATAGCTTTATTTATTATATGAATGTTTTTGTTATTAGTTACAGTGTAATGATGGCAGTGGGAAGTTGCCAGCATACAGAGGACTAGTTGATGTAGTGCAGTCCATTGTCAGAACAGGGGGTTCAAAGGGGTTGTACCAGGTTAGTACATTTGCAGCATACTTAACCCTCAGTTTAGTGATTTGTTTGGTCGTTTTTGTGCCTGATAGAGCAATGCAATCTTCCAGTTTAAAAGATTAAGTTAGTAAGCTTAGCAGTGTGTTCAGAGAGGACAGATCTACCTCATTTTGGGAACAATCCTTCCATAGAACTTTATGCACGAAGCTGCACATACATTGGGTACTAGAAATCCACTTATTATTACACCATTCACCTACTACTTTTTCCAGATAAGATTTCTCCTGTTCCTGGAAAATAAGCCAGCTAATAATTATTATAGTTATTGTCACAGCATTTTCTCATTTCTTTTCTCCCAGTAGCTTAAAGCCTGGCTCAGTAAAATAATAATAATAATAATAATAAAATAGCTAGAAATAAAAAAAAGGACAAAAAAATTAAAGGAATGACTACAAGTTCCTTTTTTTTATTTCAGGGTGTGACACCAAAAGTATGGGGTTATAAGTCTGCAAGGGGACTGTACTTTTTCAGGTAAGTTATTACAACAGCGAACAAAACAATATTTTGTATAGAATTCATATTTTAAACCTTCATTAGAATTCATGTATTTAAATACACATTGCTGGGAGTAGCTGTAGAACAGCTATGAAGGTTCTTTTCTTTCTATTTTCTTCTCTCCTATCTGTTTGAGTTCCTACTGCTGCTATTTTCTTCTCTCCTAGGAAATTAGTACATTAATATTTTGTACATTTTGTATACAGTCAAACCTCTCCACAATGGCCCACCTTGGGGACAGAAGAAAGTGGACCTTGTTGAGAGGTGGCCGTTATGGGGAGGCCTGTAGGAATTGTAATATGACAATTTTTTTTTTTGAGGGAGCACAACATGTTTACAGTGTTATGTTCATGCTCACTGTCCCATAATGATAATCCAGTCATATATAACATATAGCGATAGAAATATACACCAAAATATTGAAAAAATTTGTGAATGAAAATGTTAACGAGACAAAACCGCAAGGTTCGGAACATTTGCTTAAGTACGTTTGTATCATAGCTATTAATATGCTTACGGCAGCAGTATAAATGGGGCATGTTTAAAACTCGAAATGGCAAAGTGACTAAAAGTATTTACAAATAATACATTATTTTTCTTTGATCGGTTTCCTCCCTACTATTCGGTCGGTGGAGTTACCAAGCGCATTCATGACCCGAGCTCTATTCCATTGCGCAACCATAAGATTTGAAGGCCTGTTGTTATACCTGGGGTGCGTGCGCAAGCTCATCATACGCGCTGAAATAGCTCTTCCATCGGGAAATTAACTGCAGTGTCATAAGAGACGTCGAGATGGCGGAGCGTATTACAAAGCGAAGCTGCCGTCAACTTTAACGTACGTGAGCAGCGTGCAAAGAAAGTACTGTCCGATAGCCCGGTAGTAGTGGATTTTGCCATCGTGATAGTGAATTCTGTTCTTAACTTGCCCGATGAGCAAGTCAAGTTTTTTGAGGAGTTCAAATTACAGAAGAACTGTGTAATCAATCCTGCTTATTAAAACGTTTTTGGGGCTAGTTGAAATGAATTTTGGGCTAGTAAATGCTAGCCACAGCTTGCCCGAATGGTAAGCTGTGGCTGACAAAACCGAACAAGTCCTGACAAGTCCCTGGGGAGAGGAGAGCTCCTTAGTACGAGAAAGAACAAGTGACTGCGATAACGGCGATGGCTCAACAAGATTTGAGAAGTTTTGCATCAGCATGCTGAGCAGAGTTTTGGCGGTTCATAGAAGGCAAAGAAATAGCAACTAGACACGACAAAATAGAGGGAGTCTTTGTTTTTATTGTTTAGGAAAGTCATTTCGCCATTTCGTGTTTTAAACACGCCCTTATAAATGAAACACAATCAAAATATGATTGCCGCAATTTATCATCAACGTGCCATAACTTTTGAGACGATTCTTGACTTTTTCATCAGTCGCTAAAATAACTGGCCGTTGTCGAGATGTTATTTTGGCAGTTTGAGGACACGCTTTAGTGGCTGTTGCCGCTGTAGAGAGGCTTAAACAAGGGTCAATGTATGGACTATCTGTCGGGACAAAAAAAGTGGTGTTTATCTGAGGTGGCCGTTAGTGGAGGTTTTGATTCAGTTCATTTCAGTTTATTGTTTTATCTTAAGGATGTACAAAAAACAAGAAAATCTTGATATTTTAGAAAACTGATGGCGAGGAGGCCGAAGGGAAGCCACCGGGCTTATAAGGAATGGGCTCCAGGCTCATTTAAATTATTACAACAAAATATTAACAGAGTTATACATTAAAAATCAATGGCCGAGCTATTCGCATCAAGTTCGTTCCACTGGCATGGCTTCACAGTCACCGCTTGACCATCAACGACCTTTGGATTGCTCCTTAGAGCGTAATATCCTGCGGGGTAAATACGTTGATCTCTCGTTGCTTTTTCCATACTCGCTACGGTTGTAGCTCACCCCCAGGCCCCGTTCCCTCAGTTTCGGCTCGAGGACTTGTCCCCAGGCTCCGCGCGTACCCCTATCACCATGGTACTGTGATTGATTCCTTTCAGAAGTGGTTGGATGCATACACTACTCTTATGTTGGTCCTGGTCCGTGCGTACCCTGGTACAGCGGTGGAGCTGATTAAATAACGGATCATCAGCCGTACGGAGGCCAAATTTTAGGGGCTTACTTGGCTCAATTACGAAGAGCAGTTTCGCCGTCCCGCCGCCCACGATCTGTCCCCGAATTGGGGTCTTATGATTTGGAGCTGTGGACCGTCACGTTCTCGGGTCAGACTAAACCTCATTGCTTCCTCTGTTACGGCCCCATCGCCGACCCAGTCCCCTCTCCGAGAGGCCCTATTTCTCCATACTGCTACAATGCCAATAAGCCACGTTGATGTTCCCGCCGTTCCTTTCAGGTCCTCCACCAGTGCAGCCGCTGCCGCTTCTCGTCTCATCCGGTCATGGGATGCCGCCCAGGCCAATTGGACGACGCTGCCAAGATTCAGCCCGCCAGCGACCGCGGCAGTAACCCTTTTTCGGTTTTCTCTCTTTGTAGCGAATTCACATACCAAGAGATTCACAAATATTGTTCTCGATTTGACTTACTTACTCACGCACTGAATGTGTGTCATTTGTTCCCAGCCTGGCTTCCTGGCGCGCAACAACTGGTTGTTACACTTCGGTCCTCTAAGACTGAGTCCTTTCGGTTGGGTCACTCCCTTATTATTGCTCGCACGGGTTCCCAGGTCTGTGCGGTTACCGCTATGCAGCATTATTTTCAGCTTGTCGCACCCTCGTCAGGCCCTCTTTTCTCTTTCCAGTCCAGCAGGCTCCTTACCAGGTCAGCGGTCATTTCCCTCCTACGGGATATCTTGCGTCTTATAGGGCTTCCTTTTCATAGCCTTAAAATGTTATACTTTTCGCATTGGTGCCGCCTCTACAGCCGCTGCTGTGGGTCTGCCAGACTGGCTGATTAAAATCATGGGTAGATGGTCCTCTGATTGTGATCGGTTATATATAAGATCTACCTCGTGAAGTGTTGCTTTCTGCGGCCCCAAGAATGGCCAATGTTACCCTGTAAATAAGCCTTTGTTTTGTTTCCAAGGAGCCTATGATGGTTTTTTTATCTTTTTTTTTCTCTTGCTTGGGGGGATACCCGCTTCGCGTGTATCTGTGACGGTTAAGTCTGCGTAACAACTTCCCCACGCTAAGTTTTCCCGTTTTTTCGGTTTATCGACCTGCCAATATTCCGGTCTGACCCAGCAGCGCTGGCGAGATAGGTGAGGCACGAGAGTTTGTTTTATTATTCACGTTTTATTTAAGTTTGCGCGTTGCTGGCCTAGATTTCAGCTCGTAGCACTTTAGTTTTCTTGTCACTTGACAATACTCTTCTCGGAAGTGGCGCGTTGCTGGCCTAGGTTTGTGCTGCCGCTGCAACGCGTTGTTGTTATTATTGTGTTTTTTGGCTTAGGCTTCAGCTCGTAGTGCCAGGAAAGTGAGGCCTTAAAATGGTCACGCACAGAAGTCGCGTGTCACGCCAACCTCCGAGCGGTGTCCCCCTAAACTACACCAAATTTGTCTCGTGGTCCTTACTCTAACTAATAATACGTGTTGAATACTTAGTTGCGTAGTCTCAAACTTTACCGGAACAGTGACATTAATTTTCTTTTTTTCATTTCAGGAACGGGGTCAGTCCACTGGTTCACCAGCTGGCGTTACTGAAGCACTGCAATACAACGGAATGATTGGTACATATTGGTTGTCTACCGTTTGCAATCGCTACTTTAAAAACAAGATGAAAACTTGGCCGACTTAACTTTCATAAAGACTTCTGGGACTATAACTGGGGACGGGGAAAAAAATTGGCCAATAGCTGACCAGCGCGTCCCTAGTAACGATCCCAGAAACAACTGCGGGACGCATTTCGGCTCCAGTTTTCTTGTCGTTTCTAAAGTAGCGATTGGTCAAACTGGTCGGTTCACGAGTTGGGTCCTGAATGGTATGACTAAATTCAGGGCTCAAGTCAAGTCAAGTCAAGTCAATCTTTATTTAAACACGGTAAAATCCATCAGGAATTTAAAAAATTAAAAATAACCTAACTATCCTAAACAAAATTCAAAACCTGACTACAACTAATCTAACTAAAACCTGTTTTTCATGAATGCCGTGTATAACATTAAAAATGAACATTAACTAATCTTTTAAATTGACTAAGAGATTCGGCTTCTCTCACATGACAGGGTAGGCTGTTCCAGAGAACTGTTCCGCTATAAGTAAAGCTGTTTTTCATGAAATTAGTTCGCGGAAATGGGACAAATAGTTTGTTAACAGAGTCCCTCAGGGAGTAACGCGTTTCATTTCGTTTAACAAACTTAGATGATAAATATTCAGGAACAAGGCCATTTAAAGACTTGTATACCATTATGGATTTCTGTATTTGAAATTGAGTGCTCAAGTCTTTCCAATCGAGTTGTCTAATCAAACGGTTAGCATCAGCATCATAGCTAGAGAAGGTTAAAACGCGAGCGGCACGGTTCTGAAGCTTCTGTAGCCTGTCAAATAATGTTTTACCACAATTACCCCAGACAAGATTGCAATAATCGAAATGAGATTGAATTAGTGAGTTGTATATATAGTGAAGGGTAGGTGGAGGGACAAAAGGTCTAATTCTTTTTATTGCTCCAATTCCGGAAGCGACCTTTTTAGATAATTTATCAATGTGTGTTTGCCACCGTAGATTTTCATCAATAAATATTCCAAGCGATTTGACAGAGGAAACGTGTTCTATCGGAACATTATTAATCGAGAGCTCAAGTGGGTTCGACAAAGTACTCAATTTTTGTCTGGAGCCAATTAGCATGAATTCAGTTTTAGAAGTGTTCAAAGTAAGTTTATTGGAAATAAGCCATTTGTTTAGGTTATCTAAATCGTGACTCAGAGTTAACTGTATTGAATTCACATCAACGCCAGCATAAGTAATGTGGCTAGTAAATTTCATTCAGAATCGTGTTTACTACTTGTACAAATCAGTTCCATTTACCTGTAACTGGTATCAAAGATAAGTTGTAACAAATGTAACACGAATCTCCGTTTGGAAAATTCTGTCCAGAAAAACAGGACCATTTTTTCAGATGTTCTGTTGCTCCCGGAAATTTCTAATAAAGGGACACAAAAAGCCGTTTTCCATTTCCTTTTTGTAGTGGTAAGCAACGAGTGATAGTGTTATCAACCTTAAGAAAAAAAAGCTGGGGCCTGGTGGATAGCGTTATAGTTTTGAGCAACTAGAGCCTGATTTTTTCGACTTTTACTGTAACGTAAATGAAGTTTAGTGCAAATGGTGCAAATGACAAATTAGCCTACTTGAAATGTTGAACCGAGATGGAAAATTTCAGCTACTTTTATTCTGTTCACAAGGGTTACGTCCCCGGACTATTTGGTGTGCCACATGGTGCTCTCCAGTTCACGGCTTATGAAGAACTTAAGAACACACATGTCCAATACTCTCGACCAGATTCCTGTGGACAAAACCTGGAGTCCGACGCAGTCTAGTCGAAAAATGAAACCGGAAGTTCAGTAGAGTCCACTTGAGTTACCGGAAGTTTAGTCATGACATGAAACCGGAAGTGTAAACAATACTTAGAGGTGGGTTGGAAAGTCGTCCGATGGAGTCCATCGGATCCATTGGAAACACATCGATTCCGATGGAATCTCAGGAAGTCTAGTCGTGCCATGAGTCAAAACAAGCACACTGAACGTGTAATATAACTCGTTCTTTAAGCCCTAAGTCGAGAATGGCAAGCCTAACAGGCAACAGAACTCGTTCTTAAAGCCATGAGTCGAAACAAGCACGGACGTCGGTACACTTAAGTCGTTCTTAAAGCGATGAGTCAAAACAAGCACGCTACACAAAAATAATAACTCGTTCTTAAAGCAATGAGCCGAAACGAGCATGCTCTCACGAATAGAAAATGAACTTTTCCATCGGGATCTATTCGTGTCCAATGGATCCGATGGACTCCATCGGAATGACTTTCCACCCCCTCATCCAACATGAGCGGAATTTTTCTAAGTCTCTCACGAATAGAAAATGAACTTTTCCATCGGAATCTATTCGTGTCCAATGCATCCAAACACTTGATAGGACTTTACACCACGTGACTTCCGGTTTTCCGATGGAAAGCAAGAGGATACGACTGGATTCTGGTCGACAGTATTGGACAACCCTCATAAAAACAGGCTATAACAACCAGTACGTTAATGTGTTACATTGTGTTTTAATCACATCCTTTTTCTCATTCTAGATCACACTCAGGAAAAGTAATTTATATCATCGCTTGTTTCTTTGACATCATCATCATTGATCATCATCATCATCATCATCATCATCATTGTCATCATCAGCAGTATCAATATCAATATCATTATCTGCAATTATTAATTTATGATTATTAGTAACTAAAATAAAAATTCAGTTCACAAACGAAATCCCAACAGCCTCATGTTAACCCCAAAATAAAAAGTAAGGAAATCTTTTTTTTTATTTGTGATAAGATGACCGTTGGAAATTAAAGGGATGAGGATTGTACCTCGCACTATAAAAGTTTTTGCTTCAATAAGTAACATGTGGTCTTTCCTGTATAATGCCATTTTTCTTTTTAATTTTACCTTGACACGTTTTACCGTCACCTTTAAAACCCTCTTTACAAGAACAAAGGTAAGAGCCAAGCGTGTTCTTGCAGTTTGCGTTGATGTCACAAACTGGTGGCGTCTTCAAGCACTCATCATCATCTACAAATAGCATCAAACAGACGACATAATGAATGTGAGTTTTTTTCTAAATTCAAATATCCAATGCATATCTGCGTGCACGATTTCTTTCTACAGGTTACTGACAGTACTAATATATGACACACCTCATTGTTATCGTATTTTGGCAAGCACATGCACTCGATATTCCATTTCCAATAGGATATAGAAGGGAACATCTTGGAGAATTGGAGAGAGCAGAGTTACGTTTAAGACCATGCTCACCCTATTGCGGATAGCTTTTTCGCAGACAGGAAAACCATAATACCGGATAAGGCTTCTGTTGACACGTGAGAACGGTAATTTCAGTGCAATTTCTGTACCTGAGCGAAGCTGCGCTGCCCTTATCTTAAGAGTGGAAGCCTTTCGACCAAACGCTCCGCAGAGCGATGTTTGATGTGTGTGATCGAGTTGTTAAAGGTCTGTACCGTTAATGATCATATTATACCGGATGGCTTTTGCAGTACAGTGTAAACAATTTAGTCTTAAGCATCTTAAAGAGACAGAATACATCATACCGTCTCGTCTCATATAGAACCTCAGCTCATCTGTCACAAAATCGTCAGGTCTCGTTTCCTTGGTCTGGCTGTTTAGCTCGCACACTTTATCCGGGACGTAGTAATTGTAACTCGCACACCTGGGGTCGTTTTCACAGGTGTTCTGGCAATCAACAATTGCCCTCACTGCAAACTCCTTGAAGGTGTGACCCTTGAGAGCTTTTCCAGGTCCTGATCTTTCTGAAGTTTTACATAACCCGCCTGCAGCCTCACTTCCATGCATCCGGAATATACATGTAAGGTAAATTGTAAAGAGTGCCAGGGACATCTTGGAGTCAGCGAATTCTGAAACTGTAATTAAAAACCTTTTTATAAAATCAAAATCAGCTTCGCCGCTACTCTATATTCGTGTTTGCAACAGATCGAGGCGGAGAAAGCGTTGCGTTCTTGATGGGGAGTTTGATGCAGAGTCATATCTGGGGTTGAGTTTGTTGTTGATCCTCGTTTATTTTTTTGCTTCCACTCAAAACACTAATTCTAAATTTCAATCAGATTTAGGATATGGTAGAAGGGCCCCAAGTTCATCTTAAGGTTTAATTGAACATGTCATTGGTACGTAATATTAGGGCGAGCACTTAGCATAGTGTGGCTTAGGTTTCTTATAAGCGTTGTAGGCGACTAAGCCCCGGGGGTACTTCCCTATAAAGGTGACAAGGGTGGTCGTCTTATCTTTTAGGGCCTTATGGATTGGTTACCGCTTATGGTGCTAAAACCTAAAATGGCTGCTGCAGAGTTGTCTCGGTAACTTTTAGGGGCCTGCGGTAAGATTATCGCCTAGGGTTATCGATGTGAAAAATGTATTTGTGCCACGGATATTATTTTGTTGTTGTTGAATTGGTACCTCTTTGGGGTGGAAATGAATTTGGGACACGCCCATAAAACGAGATTCTGGTACCTTTAGGGGTGTTCTCGAAATTTTCCGATATGTTCTTCTCTAAACTAGAACCTATTATACCGTTTCTGCGGCTACAATCACATGAGTCCTTATTATCACAGCTGATGAATTCTACTGACTATTTTATTAACATCCAATTAATTTCATTTATATCAACTTGCTTTGAATTGAGAGACAAACTTATCTCCGGAATAATTAATCCTACTGGTGGTTAGAAATAAACAATGATTAATAAGTTTCAAATTATTTTAAATATTTAATTTACAAGGAATCAATGAGTAATTTCAAGTAGCTTTTGCAATACTGTAATACTTTGTTATGGTCATGCAAATAAAGTTTATTGTTGTTGTTGTAATTCGCCGGTGGTAGGTCGCGGCTGCCATGTTAGTATTCATTCATCCACTTCTATTTTAGCTGAGAAATGGTCTTCAAAATTACGTTTTTTTAAAAAATAAAATTAGATAATCATTAAACAAAAAAGTATTAAAAAGTCGTATTTCCTTCTCAAACGTGGGATCGTGATGTTTTAGGGTGCAAAAAACCTTGAGGTAAAATTTCTTACCTGACTGGAGCGTGGTCTAGCGTGGTCATTTTGATGTGCTTGCGTCTTGTAGCACTGGCCTGTTCACGCGTAGTTAGCATGCTTGAGTCGCCCCTTGTGCCAAGGCACTTGTGCTGTGGGATGGGGCCCCTGTTGACAATACGACGTACAATTGACAATTTACGATTAACGTCAATAATAAGCTGAACGCTATACTTACCAGTAGGGTTTTTTTTCCCTGCGGATTAATTCCACAGTGTCCCGTCTTAACCAAGAAGAAACGAATGATTTAATGAAATTGCTTTGTCCACAACAGGAACATTTAAAGCAAACTAGCTGAGGCTAATATAATACCTGAATTTCAGGCACCAAAAGCGTCCATCAATTATTAACCATAGCATCAAAGTGCCCTCATAGCCGGGTACATCTTGGCCTTATAAGGCGATTCAATTAGCGACAAATCTTCTTATATTTATTTTAGTCAAGTTACTTAAGATTTGTTTGAAGAAGATAGGACGATATCCGCTTTGCTACATTCAGAGGATTTTAAACTGTATCATTCTGGAGAGCTAAAAGTGACATCAGTTAGGTCTACATAATACGCCGTACGCAAATTGCAATTATCCCATCCAAAAACAGACAAGTGTGAAACTAATTGAAAGTTGCCTACGAGACGAGTATTCAAAAGATGGGCCTGGGAGTATAATAATAATAATAATAATAATAATGATAACGATAATGAAAAGTTTACAATTAATATAATGCCTTGATGTCCGGTTTCAGTGCTGGATAGCTTCATAGAAACAGATCTCTATACTAAACCTACTGACAAACACCAGTATTTACTTATTCATTCTGTCACCTTAGCAAGCGCTCTATTCTTTATACACCCTTTCACTTCTCCTTCGCCGCATTTGCTCTAACCAAGACAGTTACATATGACGTACTAATGAACTTAAAGACTGCCTTACTAATCGCGGTTAAAACAATACAACGGGCTTCTGACGTTCTTCCTCGTACTGACGCACTAAAAAACAAACCTAAGAAACGGACTGCTACCACACCCCTCGTCATTACATAAACTCTAGCATTGCCCACTATTGCGCGCATCATTCACAAACACTCGATTTAGCTTACTCTTAACTCAAGACATCCGATTGTTGCAGAAATGTTTTTAAAAACCTTCCGTTTTCGGCTGCCGGCGTTATTAAAAAAAAAAAAAGAAAATAGAGACATCCTTGTAGCCCAGCTCACAGACTGCTGCCGGTTCTTTTCGGTGCCTGAATAGCAGGAACCACCTGTCCCAAACGGCACCCGTTGACTAACTCAGTCTAGATGCAGCTCTAGTCGTACCTCACAATCTGAGTATCGTGAATTAAAAGAGCTACTTCTAAATTTTATTTAGGGGCTGACCAATAACTTGGCAAAGGGATGTGGAGGAGGGTTCGGAGATGTAGATTGGAAAAATTCTTTTCCAAACCTGCTGCTGTGATCGATCTTGATGCATAATGAATTTTCTTAGCTTTAACATAAGACTTGTAGCTTGTTGGGAAAGTTTTTTTGGAAATACTTTTTTCTTCATCACACAGCTCCTCCCTCAGAACGTAAATAGAATGCTCCTAAAGTAAAGTAGCCAGGATTTAAACAGTTCCTGTCAGGGGTTGGCAATTAATCATATTACAGTTAGTTGCTTTTGCTTTTAGTATATAAGCGGAAGCTTCGCTTTTAGCCTTGGCTAAATCTATTAACCCTCGGACGTACAAGGGGTGAGGTGGATGCCCCCCAAGGTTTTTCTGTTTTTTTTTTTCCTAGAGAATAAAACATCACTCCTGATGTTTCATTAGCTGTTCGTTCATCCCTAGCGCGCATTTTGAGTCAAGTTCAGTGATGGTCAGTTTCTAGGGTTACGAGATTTGACGTCATAAGTAGGAGGTGGTCAAGCCATTTTTGAGTGAAGTTAAATGTTTTTTCAACTTTTTTCAACAATAAAACTAAATCTTGTGGCTAAAATCATTCAAAGTGCTTATTTATGTGTTATTTTTTCATGTCAAGCAAAAATTCACCATTTCTCGTTGTTTTAACCTGATTTCTGATCCTTGGTAAAATCTAAGATGGCGGCCTAGATGGCGGCCTAGATTGCGACCATTGTTGGTGACATCACATGCCCCCAGCAGCGCCACCACCCATAAAATATACCTTATCTTGTAGAGAAGATCAAAGGCTTTCCACTGAAGGTAAAATCGTTTCGGAATACTCCAACATATCAAAACCTCTAGGACGGGTTCCATCCACCCCCGTCTCCCCCTTGTTCCACGGTGGGGGGATGAATTTGCGTGTACGTCCGAGTGTTAATATTAAAGTCCTCATAAGTAGGACGATAGTCAAATGGTGAGGTACGACTAGACCTGCCCCTGGACTGAGTTGGTCAACCGGTGCTACCAAGGCAACGACTCAAAGACAAAGTAAGCCAGGGCAAACTCCGTCAACATCCTAGCGCTGATTCATAGCGACTTTTGTATAGCTTGTTGTTGTCTTTTTTCGTGTTGCATGAAAATTGATCAAGTTTTAAAAGGAAGGCTAAATGGTACGAGAAAAGCACAAAACGAAAAGTTAATTACACGCGCTCTTTGAGACTGGGAGTTCTAAAGTGGAACTATTACAATCTCCAGAGTGGAAATTTTTGAATAGTAACGCTTTGAATCCGAAATAGTGTGGATGCTAAAAAAAAAGGATAGCAGTAGTTATTTTCAAAGACATGATGCAACGAACTGTTTTTTTATTTTTTTTATTTTTTTTATTTCGCACACACAAACAATTACAGTACATTACATTTACAATTCATTACAGGTAACGTTATCGTTTACAAAAAAGAAATAAATAGAAAAAGAAAGACAAAGTCCACAAAAAATATCTATAGTTTATATATTAATAATTAAGAGAAGGCTGCCTGCCTTGTGGTCTTCCATCACCCAGCTGCCCGTTTCTCACTAAAAAAACGAACCATTTTTACTAAAACAACGTAGGTTCTTTGCTTAGTTTCATGTGTTTTATGCTAAGACACTTAGTGTTCCTGAACCTTTCGAAGGAATGAGCACTTTAAAAAAGAAAACCTGCATCTGACCGGGATGGTTTTAACTTTGAATAATCAATAATATATGCAAAGCGGGCAACCCAAGCGACCCAAATAATTTCTATTGCTTCTCTCTATTCTAATTCGCAAATTAACATTAAAAGAGAAGGATTTTTTGTCTCCCTTTATTTGTGCTTAACAATATATTTTACATTTTTCCTCCGACTAATGGTGTGTGCACAAATGTGACTTAAATAGTACTGGAAGTCAATAGTAAAGATGCTAGACTTTATCAGTATTTGAAGTAAACAGTATAGTTACCATAGTGTAATAATAGTACGATTTCAATTTATATTCACTGCATAATCGTCCTTTAACATAGAGATAATGAACCATAACTTATGCTAAAAGCATTGGATGAAAATAACATGAATAACATCACATGCCTCGGTATTAACTGCTCTGCCTCGTGTGCAGGCTTTTTCAAGGTTCTTAATGAAAGATGGGAAGGTAAACCATTCGCTATTTTTTTCTTCCCTTTCCGTTTCCTCCTTTGTCTCGCTTACTTGACAATTCAGCTTAAATACCCCGAAAACTATCTCGAGCGACTGCGGACGAGGCAGGTAAATTGGATCTGAAAATGTAATGTAGTAACATTTTTAGGGGCAGACATTTAAACAAACGACGGCGGAATACGTCTTCAATGCAAATAAAATAATATCAGGGATTATTATATTTCTAAACAAATTCAAGGTGTTTCAATACAGTTTTTTGGAGACCGTACCGATATTTTTCGATTTTATCCTTGTCCGATCACTATAAAATTTTTACCAGTGATTGGTCAGAATTGAAATTTGTCAAAATGCAGTTTTAAGTAAAATCAAAATCATTATGACAACAATAAAAAAAAAAAACACAAACAAACAAACAAACAAAAGAAAAAAGCCGACTTTTGCGCGATCTAGACCTGCTACTGAAAATCCGACGCAAGGAACTTGAAGTGTGGTTGTAGCAAATAGCCTCCGTGAGAAATATTTAAAAAAATGTGCATATTTGAATTCAAATTAAACGTAAATATGTTTCAAACCTTACACTTTCCATAGCCTTGGTAAATTATTTTATAAAAAAATGCTCTAAATAACTCAATTTAACCTTAAGTAGCGTCAGAATGCTGCTTAACATCTGAATTTCGCTGCTTAGAAACTTTGGCGTATTTCTTTCTTGCGATCCTGAAAGCCAACCTGTTTTCTCAGTGCATTTTCAGTGTGAATAAAAACTGTATCAAAACAGCCTATGTAAGTGATGAAAATGCAAAATGACATCAGATGAATATCTGATGGCATGGAATAAATACTGTGGCAAGTTATATTGATAATTATCACTAAACTGAACAAATTGTTGGGATAATATAAATATTTGCTAAACTATATATTAAAAATCTATTAACTACACCAAAGTCAATGACAAACGATAGCAGGGAAAATTCTATGTTGAGATTTCAACCCTTTGCGTTACGTCTGCAAATACAGATAAAGAATGAGAGTTGACAAGAAGGCAATAAAAAACCTCTCCTCAAAACAAGGGGCAGGAACGCGCGACGAAGCCCCATTAACCATCCCAAGCCCCTTGTAGAAGAGGCTTGATTATTGTACTTTGTGGGCTTATCTTTCTAATGTAGTGTATCATTTCTTAAAGTGCCCATAGACTAAACATTTCTATTTTTTAATTAAAAGTACACATTACTATAAGAGCCTCGCCGAAAAAATCACATGTTTTGCGATTTGAACACAATGTGATTTTTTGAAATGCGAAACGTTCAAGTTTACTACCACTCTGGCACATAAATTAACCTTCTTTTGGAAGCCTCCTGGAAAAAAAGGAGCTGTGACATAGATTAAAGAAACTATGTCGTAAACAAAGGAACACTTGACTTTAGATACAGGTAAACAAGTGTAGAGTTCTCACTAGAAAAATTTCTTTCTTTAAACTGAAATTAACAGCTGTTAAAAAGGTGAAACATGCTTGTAAGATGTGTCGCAAGGAGATTTGCAACAACTCTGGCGACTCTAAGAAAGCAAGCACCCTCTGGCACAAAGGGTATCCTGTGTGTGGTTGTGTTTTACTCATGATTTATAGAGCAGAATGTTAAGTATTTTTTATCATATTTGTGATCATGTGTTAAGTTACTCGAGCGATTACGGTGTTGTGATAAGCTGTACATGCTCCGTTTTAAGGGTTGATCTGCAACAGTTGCCTGAGCAAGAAAAGTATATGGTAGCGTACGTTACTAAATCCGGAGCCTGTATAAAATAAGCTATAGGCAAGCAATTCAGTAATAAACCATTCTAACTACAGATTCAGACAATTAAGTTTTTAGAGTTAGAAGGCTGACGTTGGGCTTTTCTATGAAGATTCCTTTTAGAGCGGTTTTCACTTGACTGTCGTAAAACCAAAACCAAAGTAAATACACTAGCCAACCAAAGGGCGTAGTAAAACCAAAACCAAAACCAAAACCAATCCCTTTCGACAGTCAAGTGAAAACCGCTCTAGCAGGTATTTGTATTTCCTAATTCAAGAAATTAATTCTGTTCTATTGATAGAAAAAGAAAAGAAAGAAAGAAAGAAAGAGAAACTGAAAAGGAATTAATTGGAAGTCTGAGTTATATTAAATGCACCGCTTCACTTTCAGTTGAACTCAGTTCGTATTATCTTGCATTTAGGGGGATGGGTCAAGATGAAATACCTCCACCTCATCAGGTGAGAAGTTAACATGTTTCCCGGTCAGGATTGTGGTGCCTTTGTCCTTCACTGAAGCTGGAACAGAGTAGTATTTGCCCAAGCGTGCTTCTGAGTAGCGTTTTCTCCCTTCTTCAACATCAAGGACGAGGTCCTGACCAAAGTTTGGACCATAATATGAACTCCTCTCAATTGCCTTGTCTGCCTTTTCTGGCTTCACCTTGCTAACAAATGGTGCCAGCCCTTCACTATTGTTGAGGGAAAAAATAAACGCTTCGGAAGTAGCGCCATGGCCGCCACTGGATTCTAATAAAACAAAAATAAAACATAAAATAGGACTTTCAAATAACATTTTTGTTACCATGTATATTTTTCTTGCAGAAGCCAGTAAAATAGCCTATTTGTACGAGGATGTCATTTTTTTTGTATGTTAATCTGATTATTTTTAATACAAGAAATTCGTTTATCGTGACATCTCGCGAAGGCGTAAATGGGCAGCAGTACGAAAATAGATAGAAAAAAAATATTGTTAAAAAGCAAAACAAAACGGGGGAAGAATTATAATATTATTTAAAGCTTTTCGCCGTAAAATTCTGTTGGTAGACGCTGTCAGAAGCCGTTGGAGCCGTATTTATCAAGAATTCAAAGTTACTCTATTTAAATTAAACTTTATAAGAATTTACTTATCAAACCGCCAATTTAGCAATTTCATCTGCTACATATAATAATGCTTGGCATTGTTGATCCATGAAAGCGCTGAAAAAAGTTATAAACGTTTTCCAGTCAACCCAGATAAGATTAGTTTAGATATATTTTTTCGCTGTTTTGAGGGGACGGACTAAAAAGTTTGTACCCCTCGAGCAGAGGCCCATCGATCTTCCTGGATAAGTCGCGAAGATCGAGGGGCCTCTGCTCGCAGGGTAAAAAGTTTGTCTTACACGATTTAAATACTTGAAAGGTTTATTTATAACTTTTGAGGCCGAGCGGCTAATTCCGTTTTTTTAGCCTTCCCATCGCGTTGTTTCCTTCTAACGGACAAAGCTGCGTAAATCGAACTGAATCAGTGCATGAAATCTTGCTTTGTTTTGCGTGAAACTCTTCAATATGTATCGGTTTATTTCAAAGAACTTCACAAACCAGGAATTGATATGGCAGTTGGCCGACAACATGCAGAGCGGCGGCAGCTGTGTTGTCTGTAAACGGCGTAAGTCGACGTCCTTGGTGCAAATAATCTAATGTACGTTTTTTCTAATCTTGATACCTTTTCTGTCTAGGCTTAAATAACATGAAGAAAACAAAGTTTATGTTATTTAAGCCTAGACAGAAAAGGTATCATTTTCCAATGCAAATATGCATAAATGAACAGAGAATCGAACAGGTTAAGGAAGCGGTCTTCCTCGGTGTAGTCCTTGATGAACATCTGTCTTGGAAACCACACATTTCTCAAGTAGCTGGTAAAATCTCGAAATAAATAGGTGTCATTAATAGAGCAAGATTTTTTCTACCTAAGCCGTGTCTAAAAACTCTTTATTATTGTTTAGTTTAACCTTATCTTCATTATTGTATTATTGTCTGGGGATCTACGTTCAAAACCAATCTTCGCCGTCTCGTCTCTTTGCAAAAGCGAGTTATCAGAATTATTTCTAAATCAACTTTCGATTCTCATTCAGACCCTATTTTCAAAGAATTAGGGCTACTAAAACTTTCCGATATTAAACAACTAGAATTGGGTAAACTTATGTTTTCTCTTAACCATTCTCTTTTGCCCTCAAAGTTCAACAATTATCTTTCTTTAAACAAACAAGTCCATAGCTATGCCACAAGACACGCGAACGATTTTCACCTTCCCTTTTGTAGAACAAACCTTCGTAAATTTTCTGTCAGTTTCCAAGGACCTACTCATTATAACTCTATAGAAAATGATATTAAAGAATCTAATTCTCTCCACTTATTCAAAACGAAATTGAAAAAGAAAAAATATTTATGAATTATTAGCTACAAATCTTGTAGCAAATAGTTATATTTCTTCAGATGTCTGATATTAGTTTTATACTTATTGTTACATGTACCATACCTTATATTTTGTCAACTCAGTCTATGTAATTAGTTAATTTATACTTACCTTCATTGTATTTTACTTTCCATCCTGGCCTTACTGTTACTGTTAACTTTATTTTTACTCTGAGGGAGCCCAATTTCTATAAGCCTCTTGGTTTCTTTTTGGGCTTCCTCGCCACTTTCATTTGCTTTTGTGTGACTGTCTTGTTTTATCGTTATTTGTATTTTGTGGTAAATCAAATAAAGTTACAAAGTTACAAAGTTACAAAGTAACATTGGAGCAATCTTATCGCTTGTTTTAGATGTCTCTTATAGCAGAAATCCCTTTCACAATTGCGGCCTTTTAATATATTATTTGATATGAGTGAAAATTAGAAAAGAATTCTTACTTATTTTACTTATTATTTTCTGCCATTATTGTAACTATTGTTAAAGTTACAGCCTTTTTAGATTTCTGTTTACGCTATAAACATTTCTATTGAAGTAATATGAAAGTTCGAGTATGATGGCCAAGCGAACTATTCAGTTTTCTAGTTGGCCACCATAACAGTGTAAAAAATATGCAGGCGAGGAGCCAGAAAGAGCAAAAATAAATAGGTAAATAAATAATAAAATAATAGAACAGAAAATAATTTAATAATTAATTACAAGAAAATAAATTAAATTAATTAAAAGAATAAATAAATGGGTCGCTAATATATTATGAAAGAGGTCTATTGTCCTACTGTAGACTACAATACGAGTACTATTATTGAAATCATTTTACAGTTACCATGGTAACAAGGCATAACTTTAAACGTTTTTCTTTTAAATTTGTGTTTTGACTTGTTGAGGTGTCAGTGAACTACACTGATCCACAACACTAAAGAACTGTACAATAATTAGCAGGAGTGGGGCTTGCAAAACCAGAGGGGCAGGGGTAGGGGGGGGGGGGGGGGGGTGCAGGGGCACAATGTAAATTCATAGCCCAAAGGAGCGGGTTAAGAAGGAGGGTTGTATTTAATTTTCATGTGAACAAGCTGTCTCACTAACAATAATACTCATTGTAAGGGTGATTTGGTATGAACAAAACATGATTTTTTTGTGATCAAAATAATAATTGTCAATAAGTAGTACCAAAGCCATGAACAATCCTGGTTACATGATATTTCAGCGTATTTCTACTCAACAGAAAATGGGTGTATCCAAAGCTTTAAAAAGGGGTTGTCTAGTCATGAGACAAAAGTAACTAAGAGATGTTGTGTCCGCTCTATAGTAATTAATTACGTTAAAATGTAAAAACATTTTCAGTCAAAAGGAAGTGCCAGATGAACCTCAGCAAATATGAAAATTTTGTGAATAGCGGCATACGGGGACAACCCCCTGTTCGATCACATGACAAACATGACGAAAGCATGACGCTAAAACGGGTCGAGGAGGGAAAGAGATACTAGTGCCTCGCGTTCTGAGTTTTGTTCGTACTGGTCATAACTCAACCAGAAATCGAAAGTAATGACGCAAATGACTCAAAGCGTCAATCCAGGGATTCACAGGAGGATTCAAAAGACGTTGCTTAACGCGAATGTTCTGAATTGGTTGGCTTTGCCTCGCTGCGTGTCAGTCAGAATGAATGTCAGTGTATTCTCCAAAGGCCCATGGGCTGTTCTTAATGACGGATATAGCTAGTATTTCTTTTCCTATCACATCGCGTAACCTTGCGATGGAATATCATTTTATCCAAAGGGAAGGAAGCATAACTATTGATCGCTTCATGTTAATGGAAACCTTTATTTAACGCATGACCCAACCTCGGATGGGCCACTTTGCTCGAATGCAGAATCTACCTTTTTACTTTAAGAATTAAGCCTCGCGTTTATACGGGGCGCCGTTTTATAAATAATGTAGCTCCGTTGCGACAAAAAAAAAAAAAAAACTTGCCAATTCAATGTAGCCGGTAAAGTGGGTTTAAGTTGAATCTATACTTAGAATGTTGTCATTTGAACGGGTGAAATGTAGAGAGCTTAAGTATAGTGTAAAAGGCGTACCGAGGCGTATGTCTCTGACGAATAATTCACCATTTAGGAAATCGTATTTCTCGCTTTCTATTTAAGCATTACCCTATTGTAAAGTACAGTTAATGCTAGTATTATTGCTGGAATCATATTGCAGTTACGAGGAACAACTGCAGGAGTATTTAACGGGTCAGTGAAACACCCGTGGCACTAAAGCCCTTTTAAAGATACCTAAAAATCAATATCAAATCTTACCCCAAGGAATGTCAGTGTATCCTCCAAAGACATATTGACCTGTCTGTACGATGGTCACGGTATTTCCTCTACCGTCGCATCTATCATGGAAGGTCTTGGTTTTCCAACCATGTGAGGTTGCACGGTAGCAAAGAAGCCAGGAAGAATCCTCCCCAACCTGAGGAGCGCTAGCAAGAAAACGGTGAAGATGTCGGAGGTAATACTGATTTCCGTGTAATATTGTTGAGTTTATTGAAAATTCTGAAAATTGAAACACATGGATGATACAAAAAGGTTAATTTGGATGAGAAAATATAACGGTCAGGGAATCTATCCTTATATCTGCGTACCTTGCCACAGCCTCATTTTACTCATGTCCTGTTTGTAGATTAGATAGAAAGGCAGGTAGGTGGTATAATGAATGTACGACAAATGAATGGATGGCTGGATGGATGACTAATCTTTCTTCAAAAAAAAAAAAAAATGGTGCATGCATGCATATTAGAATAATAATGAACAAAATGAAAGCGGAAGATAGCATTAAAAACAAAACCAGTCAAAACAAATAGAAAAAGACCATTAACTCCATAACAAACAGGCATAGCAGCAAAGCCACGCGACAATTCCGAAATGAGCGAGAACGTGAAAGTGAGTAATAGCACGGTTCTGCTAAGGTATATCTCTTCTTTTCTCTTGTTCTCTTTGCTCAAACGCGAGGTAAAACCAGAAACTCATAAGGGTTTCTGGTAAAACTGAACACATTTTTTTTATGGGATAATCGTGGACGGAAGGATGAAATAAAGGGTTTGACGGACTGATAGGTAGATTAATACCAATCCTTTTTAGGGT
>CALNXK010000480.1:45000-65000 GCA_942486035.1 Porites lobata | reverse complement strand
TAGGGTATCAAATTTTTGATCAGGTCTGGAATAGGGTAGGGACTGAATCACAGCTTTTGGTCTGAACTAGGGTAAGGGTTTCAGGAAGCGTGCCGCACATCCCCACCCAATTTTTCTGGAAGTACCCCTGACTTTTTTTGTCGTGTTTGGGTCACAGATCGAGGGTAATTGTGCCAGGCGTTCCTTGCGGACACCTTGGAAACTGGGACTAAGAATCCTTTCATGATCGAAGCCACGCATGTTTTGCGAATAAAGCTCAGGAAAGATTAAAGAATCATTAAATTTAGAGCTTGTCCGAAACGAACTCTATCGCTTGAAAGCGTTGATTACTTTGGAACAAGTGAACATTACTGAGTGCTCGGAAAAAAAATAAGAATCTTAATTAGCAAAATTGCGATGGTAGGGAGTGGTAAACTTTCACTGTATGCAAATGACTCTTGTGATGAGCATGCGATATATTTTAGGCGATGATCGAAATGAAGTGCCATGTAAATCACTTTTTTAATATCTGGCAATGATGTAATTCCTTTGGAATCGAGGCCCTTGAATTTTCGTGTATTTATACACGCGTAAAGCCTGCTTCTGGAGAGGTATTTCTGGTCGTCGCTAACACGCGTACTAAATCAATTCAGAAACAAATAAAAAGTATGGACGTCGATATAGTAGGAAGTAAAAAACCTTTAGCGAGTAAATCATGTTTTTTTGTAGAATTAATCGCCTCCTGATTTCTCGATCTAATCTCCAAGCAGGCGAGATGGAATGCGGCTGTAAGCGCCTTCTTGATACTACCTAGCTACTTTATCGACGTCGATACTTTTTATTTGTCTCTGAAAGGATTTAGTACGCGTTTTAGCGACGACCGGAAATAACGTCTGCGGTCGCAGGCTATACGCGTGTATAAATACACGAAAATTCAAGGGCCTCGATTCCAGAGAAATAACAGTGATCATTGCCAGAGATCAAAAAAGTGATTTACATAGCAGTCATTTCAATCATCGCCGAAAATAAACCGCATGCTCATCACAAGACCATTTGCATATAATAAAAGTTTACAACACCCGACCATCGCAGTTTTGCTAATTAAGATTCTTATTTTTCTTTTTCGACCACTCACTAGTGTTCACTTGTTCCAAAGTAATCAACGCTTTTAAGCGACAGAATTCGGGAACCGACTCTTTTCGGAAAAGCTGTATTTCCTAAGCTTTCTTGGCGAAACATGCGTGGCTTCGATCACGCAACGATTCTTAGTCCCAGCTTCCACGGTCCCCGCAAAGAACGCCTGGCACAATGACCCTCTATTGTGTCCTAAATATAACGAAAAACGCGTTGCAGATTATGAGTCTCACTGCTTACGTAAGCGAGACTTAAAAAATTGTAATAATCTGGCAGTAAACAAGGATAAATTAGCATACGTCAAGTATAATAGACATATTTAGCCTGCGAACATGTCCCCCCCGGCTATATCTCTATGTTTCCTCGTTCTCCCGAATAAAAAAAGGTTTACTGATCACAGTTTTTTAAAACTTACAAGTGGATACGTTAACCAAACGCAGGCAGATGATTTTACCTGTACAACTGTGTCCATCTCCTTCGTATCCTGGCTTACAGGAGCAAGTGAATGATCCTTGAGTGTTATTGCACCAAGCGTTTTCGTGACAGCTATTATTTGCAGCGTTGCACTCATCTATGTCTGAAGAATAAACCCAGTAAATTTAAAGGTGCTGGTACGCGAAAACATAAACATAAACACTGCAAAAATGCATTATCTCTCGTATTAGAGGAATTCCACAAAGTCTTCGTCTGATTATTGGAACAGTATACAAGCACTGCTAATGTGTTTTGAAACTCGCTGCCAAGTTGCTTTGCATCAATAAGAAAGGAACCGCATATATTTAACTTTGGTTTCTAACATGATACGAGGCGTAAAGCATATCATACCAGTAGAATTGTATTCCTATACTTCGAGGAGTCGCTTACATAATATAGTAGCTCTTCTGTGCTTGTGTGCCTCTTATTTTACTTATTTTTTATAACCAAAATTATTCGAAACTAGAAGGTAAACAAATGCAAAAAAATGACACAGTGAAGAAATCTGCAAACGGTTAGACTTTTTAGTGTTCTCGGATAAGGACAATAAATCGTAGGCCCCATCTCACAATCCTGGCACAGATAAATTCTTTGGGACGATGAACAACCCACGTACTGTGTGGTGGTCTATTTCTCATGAGGGAAGGAACTGTTACGGGCCCCAGTAATTCAGTGTGGGCTGTAACGGTGGCTCTGCAAGGATTGGCGAGCCTAAGTAAATAATATTATATAAAACTTGGCAAGCACCCACCTGAACAGTTGTAGCCATTCCCGCTATACCCTGGTTTGCAACTACAGTTAAAGGAACCTGGGGTGTTATTGCAGGTGGCATTGCTGCTACAATTATTGTGAGCGCTGGACCGGCATTCGTCTATATCTGAATGATAATTAATTTTAGTTAAGATACATCTTGAATCAATTCTACGCAGGAGAGTATGTGACAACAAAGATATATGATATACTCAAGGTTACGGAATGGGGACGACAGAGAAGGTCTGACATGATGCTCTTGCTCAACCAACGCTGTGTTGTGCGTAAATTTTAGTGATAGGAAGTCAAATCAGACGTAATCAGATAACGAGTGATAGAAGGTCCAAACGAGCGTTATAAGATTGCGACTTCTGAATTCCACTGCATTCTCAGTGGAAGTCGAAACGAAGCTGCCTACAAAACGTAAAGTGCAGGCGTGATGGAGATTAGGACTGCGGGCTTCTCTTGTCGCCGGCCGCAATTACTCCTTGATCAAATATATATTTTTTTCTTACACTCGATCGGACCCTGGTTTTTTTTTTTATCTTTAAGACGACAACCAGTAGATTCGAGAAATGAGGAGGCCGCCAATTCTACACGAAATACGATTTACTCGCTGAAGGTTTTTTTAGGCTCGCTTGCGTAAGCATTGAGACTCATAATCTGCATCGAATTTTTCGCCACCGGGGGGGGGGGGTAGTCCCTTATATGGGTATGTGCGGCGCCAAAGGGTATGGTTTTCAGCCGTTTTGGTCTGAAATAGGGTATCAGTTTCGACCATTTTGGCCTGAAATAGGGTATGGTTTGCGCACTCTAGTCTTGAATTGGATATGCTTTTGAGAAGAATTAGCTACTTCTTCATCATTAGGCGATAAGACCATTTCCCTTTTAATATTTATGCCAACTACCGTGCATGTGTCGTAATAGCTTGTCACACACTTCGGTCACGCGCTGGGCTCCAGGGCTTCAGGTCTGAAATAGGGTATCAAATTTTTGATCAGGTCTGAAATAGGGTAGGGAAAATCACAGATTTTGGTCTGAAATAGGGTAAGGGTTTCAGGAAGCGTGCCGCACATCCCCACCCAATTTTTCTGGAACTACCCCACTGACTTTTTGTCGTGTTTGAAAGCGGTGATTTCTTTGGAACAAGTGAACATTACTGAGAGCTCGAAAAAAAAATAAGAATCTTAATTAGCAAAATTGCGATGGTCGGGTGTGGTAAACCTTCACTGTATGCAAATGAGTCTTGTGATGAGCATGCGATTTATTTTCGGCGATGATCGAAATGAAGTGCCATGTAAATCATTTTTTTGATATCTGGCAATGATGTAATTTCTTTGGAATCGACGCCCTTGAATTTTCGTGTATTTATACACGCATATAGCCTACTTCTTGAGAGGTATCTCTGGTCGTCGCTAACACGCGTACTAAATCAATTTAGCAACAAATAAAAAGTATCGACGTTGATAAAGTAGGAAGTAATTAGCGAGTTAATGATGTTTCTTGTAGAATTAATCACCTCCTCATTTCTCGATCTAACCTCGAAGCAGGCGAGATAAGATGCCGCTGTAAGCGCCTTCTTGTTACTACCTACTTTATCGACGTCGATACTTTTTATTTGTTTCTGAATTGATTTAGTACGTGTGTTAGCGACGACCGGAAATAACGTCTGCGGTCGCAGGCTATACGCGTGTATGAATACACGAAAATTCAAGGGCCTCGATTCCAGAGAAATAACATCATTGCCAGAGATCAAAAAAGTGATTTACATGGCACGTCATTTCAATCGTCGCCGAAAATAAACCGCATGCTCATCACAAGATCATTTCCATACAATAAAAGTTTACAACACCCAACCATCGCAGTTTTGCTAATTAAGATTCTTATTTTTCTTTTTCGACCACTCACTAGTGTTCACTTGTTCCAAAGTATTCAACGCTTTCAAGTGATAGAATTCGTGAACCGACACTTTTCGGAATAGCTTTATATGAATCTTTCCTAACTTTCTTCGCTAAACATGCGTGGCTTCGATCACGCAACGATTCTTAGTCCCAGCTTCCACGGTCTCCGCAAGGAACGCCTGGCACAATGACCCCCTTTTTGTGTCCTAAATATAACGAAAAACGCGTTGCAGATTATGAGTCTCGCTGCTTACGCAAGCGAGACTAAAAAAATTGCAATAATCCGGCAGTAAACAAGGAGAAATTAGCATACGTCATTTCATATAATAGACACGTTTAGCCTGAGAACATGTCCTCCCCCGGCTATATCTCTATGTTTTCTCGTTCTCCCGAAGAAAAAAAGGTTTCCTGATTTTTTTTTAAACTTACAAGATGATACGTTAACCAAACGCAGGCAGATGATTTTACCTGTACAATTGTGCCCATCTCCATCGTACCCTGGTTTGCAGGAGCAATTGAATGATCCTTGGGGGTTATTGCACCAAGCGTTTTCATGACAGCTATTATTTGCAGCGTTAAACCCAGTAAATTTAAAGGTGCTGGTACGAGAACCGATAAACATAAACGCTGCAAAAGTGCATTATCTGTTGTATTAGAGGAATTCTACAAAGTGGTTGTCTGATTATTGAAACAGTATACAAGGACTGCTAATGTGACAATAAACACTTTTTTGTTTTGAAAATGCTGCCAAGTTGCTTTGCACCAATTAGAAAGGAACCGCATATATTTAAGTTTGGCTTCTAACATGATACGAGGCGTAAAGCAAATCATACCAGTAGAATTGTATTGCTATACTTCTAGGAGTCGCTTACATAATATAGTAGCTCTTCTGGGCTTGTGCGCCTTTTATTTTACTTATTTTTTTACAACCAAAATTACTCAAAACTAGAAGGTAAACAAATGTAAAAAAAAAAAAGACACGGTGAAGAAATCTGCAAACGGTTAGACTTTTTAGTGTTCTCGGATAAGGACGATAAATCGTAGGCCCCATCTCACAATCCTGGCACAGATAAATTCTTTGGGACGATGAACAACCCACGTACTGTATGGTGGTCTATTTCTCATGAGGGAAGGAACTGTTACGAGCCCCAGTAATTCAGTGTGGGCTGTAACGGTGACTCTACAAGGATTGGTGAGCCTAAGTAAATAATATTAGATAAAACTTCGCAAGCACCCACCTGAACAGTTGTGGCCATTCCCGCTATACCCTGGTTTGCAACTACAGTTAAAGGAACCTTTGGTGTTAATGCAGATGGCATTGTTGCTACAATTGTGAGAGCTCATCTGGCATTCGTCTATATCTGAATGTTAATTACAATTTTAGTTAAGATGCATCTTGAATGAACTCTACGCAGGACAGTATGTGACAACAAAGATATATTATGTACTAAAGGTTATGGAATGCGGACGACAGCGAAGGTCTGACATGATGCTCTTGCTCAACCAATGCTGTGCTTTGCGTAAGTTTTAGTGATAGAAAATCAAATCAGGCGTAATCAGATAACGAGTGATAGACTGAGGTCCAGACGAGCGTTATCAGATTGCAACTTCTGCATTCCATTGCATTCTTAGTGCAAGTCCGAGCGAAGCTGCCTGCAATACGTACAGTGCAGGCGTGATGGCGATTAGGATTGCGGGCTCCTCTTGTCACTGGCCGCATTTACTCTTTGATCAAATATATCTTCTTATAATAACACTCGGTTGTTAAACCGCCTTTTTACGCATTGTAAAGTTCGGCTTATAAGCCCTGCGTAAATACATTTTCTTAAGGTGTTTTAGGAGGGTTTATAAATGGAGGGACTTTGATTCGATGATAGTGTTAAGTGGCACATTATTAAAACTGGCGATTCAAGCCCCATATTCACAACAAAACTGTGGCAGAGGTAACGCAGATAGTTACGCCTTTGTTGTCTCGGCAGTGTCGAACTTGAACAACATTTGAAGAGGGAAAATTTAGATCAGTAACCCCTCCATTTAATAGCCACCGGCTTTCACAAGTTTTTGGGGTAGATCATCACTTTAAAATGATCGTGACTACGCAAATTTGTGGAAATTTTTAGGAAAGCTTCATAGTTTGGAGCTATTAACGAATTCCAGGCCTCGTAGTGCCTGATACAAGGCCCCCAATAGGTTTTCGGGATCGATGGAATTTCCCATATTTGAAACTCGGGACGCGGGATTTGAAGAAAAATAGGGGCAAGATTCGGGATTGAAAGCATCACGGGAGGTGGGATGTGGAAAAATAACCCTCGGGATTACGGAATTGCATGAAATTTTGGGTCGGGATTACGGGATAGAAGAACGGTACTGGGGAATCCTAATATGCACCACTGAAAATGATGCACCATGCTCTCATACCATCATAAATAGCTTACAATAAGTAGAAAGTCATATATGGAGAATAGGCCTAAGTATAAAATTGATTATAAAATGCCTCTCTTACAACAGGCTCCAGAAAAGTGCTGGGAATAATGTGAGTTATATCCCTACATCTGCAGACATTCTGTAATACATTATAGGAGATGTCTTCATAACGATGCTTTGCAATTAGGTGAGACAAGGTTTTTCTGATTTTTTACCTAGACGATAAAACATCGAGACCTTAAGTTTTCTATAGCTGTTCGTTTATCCCTCACGCGCATTTTAAGACAAGTTTGAAGATGGTCAGTTACTATGGATACGAGATATGACGTCATAAGTAACAGGTGGTCAAGCCATTTTTGATTGAAAATGCATGTTTTTCAACTTTTTTCAGGAATAAAGGAAAAACTTCGGGATAAAATGATGCAAAGTAATTATTTATGTGATGTTTTACTTGTTAAGCACAAAAAATTATTAACTGTCACTGTTTTTACGTGATTTCTAGTTCTTGAAAAAATGCAAGATGGTTACCATGTTTGGTGACGTCACAGACCTTTAGCAGTGCCACCACGCATAAAATATACTTCATATTGTAGAGAATTAAGGTCAAAGGCTTTCCACTGAAGGCAAAGGCGAAATAAGTGGAGGATCCATCAACCCCAACCTCCCCGCGGCTCATTGTACCACGGTGAGGGTGTATGACTTTGCGTGTACGTCCGAGGGTTAAGCCGGCGTATAACAGCGAATGGAAAGAAATTGGGTATGGGCTTGTTGATAATTTAAGGCACCTGTTACAGTTTCCTCATTCGTGGGGCAGGGGTTTCCACCTAACAATTTAGCTCCCTTCAGGAAAATAAAATTTAGGTTCAAACAAAGTATGTTATACGGGGGAAGTGGTACTGCCATACTGCCATATATGGGCTATATAGGTATATGCCGCTGTGAAGGGCATGGTTTTCAAGCAGTTTACTCTAGGATAGGGTATATAAATCAAAACGTTTGGGTCTAGAATAGGGTATCATTTTTCAGGAAACTGATCAGTTGGATGAAGATTTTAAGGTACAAGGTTTTGTTTTGGCTAGACTGTGCTAGTGACCTCAGTAGTTTCTGGAACTACTCTACTCTAGGATAGGGGGGATTTGGGGAGTCTACTCTAGTATAGGGAAACAAAATTCAGCTGAAGTAGCTCTGGTATAGGTTAAGGGATCCGTGGTCCCAGCGGCACATCCGAGGCAGAAATTCCTAATATTTGCTCAATTAAGTTTCCGTAGTTGTCGCACGTTACTCTTTTGTTGTCGATGAAAGTCACACTTAGATCTGTGCATATGCTTTCGTAGTGACGGTTGATTTCATCAATAAGCTGATTTTTACTGTTATCCCGTAGGACGTAGGTCAGTCTTGAAATTGCTATATCGTACTATTCAGCCATTTATGCTTTAGGTTGACAAGCCAGTTTTCCATGTTTGTTCTGATTTCATTTGCGGTCAGTTTCCCGACATGATTTGTACCGGAATGGATTACAATGTAATCATAATCATTTCTTTCCTGCATGTGGTTGATGTACTGGCTTATTTTCCTCGTTCCCACAGCGATAGTTTGTTTGTTTACATAACGGTTTGGGGCGAACTTGCGTTGCTGTATTCCTCTTATGATCGAATCTCCTAACAACAGCACCGGTCCCTTTGATAATCGCTCATTTGGGTTGTACACATGATTCTGATTTGAGGAGGATGTAGAAGCAAGTTGATCGTTGGGCTGGGAGATTGGTGGTTGCGTTCTTGTAGCAGTGAGACTTGAAGTAATAGTAGATGATGGATTAGATTGCCTGTTTGGTGGGATAGATTCATGCAACGATCGAGCGATTTTCCTCGACTAGAGTTTGATACCTGTTTGACGTAGCTGCTGTGTACGTGTACTCAATTGAGTCCGTTATTACCGTTGAAAGTTGTGATGCAGGGTCTTGATGGCTTGTTTCTTGAAACTGTGAGATGAGTGCCTGTTCAGATATACACACTTGATTTGTTGTTGTCATTGAGTTGTTGTAAAATGTGTTTGATCGAGTTCTCAGTAGATGATGCTTTAGTTTTCAGTGTTTTTAGATCCGAAGACAGTTTGGAGGATAGATTAGCAATTTGCTTTGCTAACTTTTGCACCACTTCGCCGATTTCGTCCTTAACCGCTTGAATATGATTTTCGCAGGATAGTTTTACTTCTTTTGCTTGGTTTTTAGACTTTTGTTCTAAATCTTTTAACTCTATCGTGCATTCACTTATTTCTATGGAGTTAGAGGAAATATGACTTTCAATCTTCTTGTTAAAGTAGCGTTGTTCTTTGATGAAGGCCCTGAACTTTTCATAACGGTCATCGTGATCACTTGTTGGTTTCAAATTCAACACTGGTTCAGTAATCTCAGCACTTCTACTGTTAGGCGTTACTTCGATCAGAGTATCTTGAGATTTAGTTCCTTTTTCGACAATATTCCGGAGCTTTTTTACACACTGATCCTTTTGTGAGCCTTGCACTTGTAAAGTTTTTGTGGAGGAATAGAAGTTAACGGTTACACCTCTATGTTACCGTTGGAGTTTACGGTCACTAAATTATTCTCATCTCCTCCTTCCAGTTCAGCGATCCAGAAGTCTCGTAAAGTTTTTAAGTCACCGTTCCATTGAAATTGATTCTTTTGAGGGTTAAAAACCAAATGTGGATTGATTTCAGTCGGAGCAATATCTGTCGTTGCCGCCGCCATGATGGTCAGTCATATCTTGACCCACTCCACCTGCCAGTGTGACGTCATATAGTAATGGGCAAGAGCCTCGGGTCGCTTTTGCAAATTAGCAAGGGATACCACAGTTTTTAGGACGAGCGAGGTCGAGAAAAAGCTAAGAAGCTAGCAAATATCGCTAATTTGATCGTAAGTGTGTGAGCTTTAGGAGGTTCCATTCACAGATCACACATGTTATATTTCATATATTCTTTTGCTAATTAAACCGACCTAACTTCATATCAATCCTTTCGAGTGTGGGCCTCTGTTGATTTCCTAATTGACCACCATATTTAGTAAAGCTAGTTTGATGGATTATCTACATCGAGCGGCCCGTTGAACTGGAAAAAATGCAAAATGGCTTTGAAATACGCGCTTAAACTAATTTTCCTCAAATGTATAAATGAATTAATGATAAATACAGCTCTACCAGCTTCAAAAAGCGTCTATGGCTTAGAAAAATGGTTTTGATATAACCAAATTAATTTTTCAAAACGTGTGTGTTTCAGTGTGATGCTGTGGCTCTGGGTTCGACTCTCGGCGACGCCTCATTTTCTGTTTCTTTGTATCGTTTTTTTTTCAATTCTGTTTAATCTTTGTTTTTTAGCCCTATTTTTCTTTATGGGCTGTTTTCTTTATTCGTACTGCTGACCCTGCTGATCATGCACTTGGATCGATATATATTGTAAGCTTTAGTCCCGAATTATATTTTAGAAAAGGGACTAAGCTAGTACACCACAAACTTTTCTAATTCACACCCAACAACCACTGGCAAAATTATACTTGCCTCTTGTTATCTTCTTAACCATAAAAATATTATTACCCTAAAATCTCCACCGGGTTTACCCCAAAACAATAATCAAACGAAGCCTTTTATTGGTGTTTGGGATTTAGTTACAGAATTACAGGTGTATGTCCAGTACAGTATTAAAATGCGATAAAGCAACAAGATTCAGTGCTCAGTCTCTCACAAATACCCGTCATTTATCCTCTTCTTTTAACGCTACCAGCTAAGCGAACTTTGAAATCATTGATATGGGGTTCCACTTGCTCTACAGAGCTGAAAGCACTGACAATGTAAAGTATAATAGAGGAGCTCTCGCGCGCGAAGCGCGCAGCGGAGCACCATGGGTAAGAAACTGTGGTATATAAACTACCCATCCGAGAAAATTTGGTAATCACGTGACTTTACACCGACCGACCGACCGACCGCCCGAGAGTCCGTCCGCACCACAGGCATACCAATGTAAAATAATTCAATCAACAGGTATGGCAACCGAAATGCAACGCAATCACATGGTCGCCCGGACTTTAAGAAAGAAAAAAAACAACAATAAAGTCGTGTCTTTTTCGACGTTATTTTTGATGTTTACACTCACGTGGATAACAGAGAAAGAGCTAGGGCGAGTGATTGAAAATAAAAGAGACGATTTTGTAGGAAGAAAAACATGAAAATTCAACCCGGCGGTGAGACAATAGGGCCGTTTATACGAGAAAAAATAAGCCACGGCTTACTCTGGCCCCGGCTTATATAAGCCGCGAACAGCCCGTATAAATGGTACAAAATCTACGTTCACGGCTTATTCAACCCACGGCTAGTTCAAGCCGCGGCTTATCCTGACCGAGAAGTTCTGGGTTGGGCTTATCCAAGGCACGGCTTACCTTGGACGTGAAAGTGTTCGTATAAACGGCACTAAAACGTTGTCCGCGACCTGCTGAAGCCGTGAACGATTGCTGCGCATGCTCTGTTTTCAATTATATCCCAGACCTTCACGGCTGAGAGACGCGCGCTGCATTGGCGGGAAAGTGACCTGCTGCACGAGAAAACTCAAAATTTTGTCTAAACAACACCTCACCCATATGCATCCCTGGAACATCTCTTTCAAACGACTCGATTGATCGCTGACGAACTTTTCGTCGAGGTTTCCGCACAAGTTTCGCAACAGCGCAACACTAATCTTGAACGAAATGTAAATTTGAAAGAATGTAAAATATGTCGATTTTTCAAAATGAAAGCGGAAAATAACAAAGGAGTAACAAAGGAGTACCTTAGCAAAACTGATTAGGACGGTGTTCTCTTTGCTCGAACGCGAGAAAAAGGTCATAAAACTGTATACATTTTTTTTCTGGAATAATCGTGGACTGGAGGATGAAATAAAGGGATTGACGGACGGATGGGTAGATTAATACCAAATTTTTTTGGAGTAGTTCAAAGACTGTAGGACATCGCGGTAATGGTTTCTTTAAGAAATTTCCTGCATTTTCCAAAGGAAGTAGATTATTCGCTGATGTGCGTCTCAACCACGCATCACCTCGACTACTGCCAGTCTTGTATAATTATTCGTTTTTGTTTTGGGACAGAGTTACATTGTACATCATCTGAATTTGGAATGATCCCGTGATTCAGCGTTGGTCGTACAAATTTGGTCGTACAAATTCTACATATACAATTTCCCCCCGTGTTAATAATGTCGTGATCTGTGTTTACATGTACTCATGATGTGGTTTCTTTATTCATACTGGCCAAGAAGAGCTCCTGCACTTATCAATCCACAACCAGACTTGGCAGGAATCAAATATGGGTCGAATTATGAACCATTATATTTTTATCCAAAGTAAAATTGTGCAAGAGCTTTTTGTAGAAAAGTAAAACTGGTTTGTTGTTTGACGTGAGTGACTAAGAATTTTTCACCTACCTGGGATCCCCCACCTCCATGTAAACAGGCCGTAAGACTTGAAAAAGCTACTCCATATCTCTCTTTTTTCCAATAAAAGGATAAGTACGATCATTAATGGCTGCTGCTTTTCTCAATCAACCATCTTATCTTTATGCCATCGAAGTACAGAATGGGGGGCATTAATAGTTTACTCCCTCTCGTTTTTTCCGCGTTGTTTAAAAGTTAGCCGAGGATGTACCTTACAAGATGATGCAAACATGAGTTCTGACGTTATCCAAAATACGTGACGACTGAGATATATGTTAGAATAAGTTATACTACTACATGACAAATTTCTACATTTGATTGGCTTAAAGCAGTGGTATTTCAGCTTAATTTGAAATACCTACATGAGAAAATTACAAACCTTTTGCGGGTAGTAGTATAAACAAATAATAGCATGATTTGTACGTGATATTTGGCAAAAATACCACTCTTGATATTTCAAAATTGTCTCAAATTTCACTGGCTTAACGGCTCGTGAAATTACGTATAACAATTCCGAAATATCACTGGTGGCATTTATGCGAAATATCACTACTAATCATGCTATTGCCTATACTAATTAAATAGTAATTGAATAAATAAATGATTAGAAATTATTATTGAAAAAAAGCGAGTAACAATTTCCTATAATTTACTGCAAATTATAATTCATAGTACAGTGCTGATCCCTTATTCTTTTTGTACTAAACCAGAAGTTTCAAAAATAACGGAAAGAAAGACAGGAATTCCAAGAACCAACCTGAACAGTTGTGGCCATTTCCAATGTACCCTGGTTTGCAACTACAGTTGAAGGACCCTTCGGTGTTGGTACAGGTGGCATTTTCGCTACAATTGTGAGAGATGTTCAGGCATTCGTCTAAGTCTGAATGATAATTAAAGTAAATATTAAATTTATTCTGCCTGAACAAACAGGTAGTTAATATAGCCACCAGTATAATATAATTATAGTAAAATCCAACTAGTGGTCTATTATAATGCTGCGTTCTGCTTGGTTGAGCTACTCCTAGGCTATATGTTATAGCCCACTAGTAACGAAAAAGCGCCGGCTTTGAAACCAAACCAACGGCAGTTGAATCGCGTTTTGCTAGCTAAAGCTGTTTTGTCTCGATATTTTTGACCAACTATTTGGATTTTACTAAAACAATTATTCCTCTCACCCTCATTGCCTCTGAGGCTACTGACTTAGAGCCCATTCGGGCTCGAGGAATAATTGCTAAATATATAGTTTACGGTGAAAACACATTCCATTCTTTGTACTGATTTCAGAACATGACATCAGTGACCTCCCAGTAAGGCGAAAATGTGTTAAATGAATTTTAAAGAAGCGAAGAATTGTACCTTTACAATTGTATCCATCTCCTGTAGGCAGTTTTATCTCGAACTCGAGATAAAACTGCATGCATTTTTTCTGGGATAATCTTGGGCGGAAGGATATAATAAGGAGTTTAAGCAGCGCCGTTTTTGAGCCACGCACGTCAACCGGAAGTGAGCTTAAATTGCCATGACGCTACCAAATTTGTATTACTAAGAGTCTTTACCTTTATAGAGACGATTTGCGCAAAAATTTGTTTAAAATCACGGCTCAAGAGTGCAAAAGTCCACGTCCGGTTGATGTGCGTCATTCAAAAACGTCGCAACTTCAACTCCCTCATAACCGGATGGACGGACGGACGGATGGATAAGTAGATTGATACCAAACGTTTTTAGGGTATTCCAAATATTACTGGAAATCGCGGTAGTAGTGTCTTTAAGAGACTACCGGCGTTTTCCAAAGGAAGTAGATTATTCGCTGATATGAGTATTAACCATGCATCAGCCCGAGCACTGCCAGTTTTGTATTAATTGCTCGTTTTTGTTTTGGTACAGAGCTACATTGTTCATGCTGATCTGCATTTTGAAAGATCCAGTGATTCAGCGTTGGTCTATATTTTCGTACATTTTCCCTCCGTTTCGTGATCTGTGGTTATAGTTTATATGAACTGATGTGGTTTCTTTATTCATACCCGCCAAGAAGAGCTTCTGCATAAATCCATAACCAAACTTATTATGAACCTTAATAATTCTATCCAAAGTAAAATAGTGCAAGAACTTGTGTGACTGAGAATGACTTTAACATTTTTCCACCCTTTAAGCCACTTTCTAAGAATTGAAAAATCTGTTCCGGATCTCTCTCTCTCTCTTTTGCCAATTAAAGAAGTAGACAGTACGATCACTACTGTGTTGTTCAATTCAAAGGGGTTTTAAGACGCATAGGAAACCTGGATACCTCGACAGTTTGTCTGTGTCTTATTTTGGGGGGGTAGGGTGGGGGTAGGGGGGCATCAAAAAGTTTTTAATTGATCAAAGAAAATAGAAAAAAGATTTTGCAGGACCTACCTGAACAGTTGTGACCATCTCCCATGTACCCTGGTTTGCAACTACAGTTAAATGAACCTTTGGTGTTGATACAGTTAGCATTGTCGCTACAGTTGTGAGTGCTGATCTGGCATTCGTCTTCGTCTGAATTACAATGTTAGAATAAATGAGCTTTTAAAAATTCTGCTTCATAAAAACAGGCTATAGCAACCAGTACATTAATGTGTTACTTTGTGTTTTAAGCACATCCTTTTTCTCATTCTAGATCACACTCTGGAAAAGTAATTTATATCATGGCTTGTTTCTTTAACATCATCATCATCATCATCATCATCATCATCATCATCATCATCATCATTGTCATCATCAGCAGTATCAATATCATTATCATTATCTGCAATTATTAATTTATGATTATTCGTAACTAAAATAAAAATTCAGTTCACAAACGAAATCCCAACAGCCTCATGTTAACCTCAAAATAAAAAGTAAGGAATTTTTTTTTTATTTGTAATAAGATGACCGTTGGAAATTAAAGGGATGAGGGTTGTACCTCGCACTATAAAAGTTTCTGCTCCAATAAGTAACATGTGGTCTTTCCTGTATAGTGCCATTTTTCTTTTTAATTTTACCTTGACATGTTTTACCGTCACCTTTAAAACCCTCTTTACAAGAACAAAGGTAAGAGCCAAGCGTGTTCTTGCAGTTTGCGTTGATGTCACAAACTGGTGGCGTCTTCAAGCACTCATCATCATCTACAAATAGCATTAAACAGACGACATAATAAATGTGAGTTTTTTTCTAAATTCAAATATAATATGCAATGCATATCTGCGTGGACGATTTTTTTGTACAGGTTACTGACAGTACCAATATATGGCAGACCTCATTGTTATCGTATTTTGGCATTCACATGCACTCGATATTACATTTCCAATAGGATATAGAAGGGACAATTCCGGAGAATTAGAGAGAGCAGAGTTACGTCTTAGACTATGCTCACACTATTGCGGATAGCTTTTTCGCAGACAAGAAAACCATACTAACGGATAAAGCTTCTGTTGACACGTGAGAACGGTGATTTCAGTGCAATTTCTGTAACTGAGCGAAGCTGCGCCGCACTTATCTTTAGAGTGGAAGCCTTTCGACCAAACGCTCCGCGGAGCGATGTTCGATGTGTGTCATCGAGTTGTTAATGATTTGTGCCGTTCAGTGCCGTTAACGATCATATCATACCGGATGCATTTTGCAGCACAGTGTAAAAAACTTAGTCTTAAGCATCTTAAAAAGACAGAATACATCGTACCCTCTCGTCTCATATAGAACCTCAGCTCATCTGTCACAAAATCGTCAGGTCTCGTTTCCTTGGTCTGGCTGTTTAGCTCGCAGACTTTATCCGGAATGTAGAAATTGTAACTCGCACACCTGGGGTCGTTTTCACAGGTGTTCTGGCACTCAACAATGGCCCTCGCTGCAAACTCTTTGAAGGTGTGACCCTTGAGAGCTTTACCAGGTACTGATCTCTCTGAAGTTTTGCATTGCCCACCAACAGCCTCACTTCCATGCATCTGGGATATAAGACAAATTGTGAAGAATGCCAGGGACATCTTGGAGTCAGCGAATTCTGAAACTGTAATTAAACACCTTTTGTATAAAACTAAAGTCAGCTTCGCCGCTACTCTTTGTTTGCAACAGATCGACGCGGAGAAAGCGCCTCGGTCTTGATGAGGAGTTTAATGCACGGCGAGCCATATCTGGGCTAAGTTTGTTGTTAATTCGCGTTTATTGTTTTCCCTTCCACTCAAAACACAAATTCTATATTTCAATAAGATATAGGATACGGTAGAAGGGCCGCTCTGAGGACGCGCTATCCTTAAAACCATATATTTTTAGTATCTCTCTTTAAGTTTTCGAGACAACTTGCCTCAGTCTATATATACTTACCCTTTGTGTAAGAAACTAATACATTCAGGAGTGTCGAAAAACAAAAAAGGAAGAACATATTCACTGATTAATTACATCGAGGTATTTTTTTTTTTACTTACAAGTGCAACTTTGCACTCGTATTTGGCAATGTTGATCGCTTGTCGTCAAATCTGTGGGGTGGCTTCATAGAATTCTTAGTGAATAAACGTTTGACCGCCACGCATATAAGATTATTTTTGCCACGTTAAATGAACATTTTTTTGATTATACTTATTTAGGAGACACGGTGATTTCAAAGCTAAAAACTGCAAACCTGCGTCTATATATCTCGATCTACAGACCCAAACGAGAAAGCAATCAATGCTGTCAGGGTAAGGAAATATTACCTTAAACATACTGAGTATTCTGACATTTTTAAGTTTTAGACACATACACATCGTTCCGTTTAATACTGCAATAAAATTGCGAATGAAGATTGAAATGTATATATATGCCCATTTTAAACAATCAAACAGGAGAATTCCTTGACCACAAACCACACTATCTGATCATGTCGGATTTTCAGTGGCAGTTCTAAATCATGCAAACTCACATTTTTATGTCTCACACTTTTTTGCTTAACTTGTTCGTTCACAAGTGATATAGATTCTGCAAAACCTTGTCAAAACAGTTTCGGGCGGGTTTTGCTTTTCGAAATTAAATATACATCTCGAGGGTGGTTAGTTGTCACTATTTTAGTGCTGAGACAAGACCTACCCGATTACATCTGTATAAATCTCAGTACGAGTGCACTTAAATTTGCACTAGAAAAAGGGCGTCTTAGAAGGGTCACTCTTAAATTCCACCAGTTTTAATATTGTTATACCTGACTGAATATATATATACCTATATACAGGTATCAAAATCATAGCAATAGGCAGCTTAAAGGCAAACACGTTTTTGAGCAACGCATGTCAACGAAAAGTGACGATTTCTTCTCTTTTAATATGCTTTAACGCTACTACATTTGTATAGCTAACTGTCTTTACTCCAATAAAGGCGATTTTTATTACCCAAGAATGCCAAAAGGTCCGGACGTTTCTTGAATATTATGCAGTTCTTATCTGAATCTGCAATTGCTTAACCTGGACCAAAGAATGACTTAAAACAATTACCCTTAGTTTAGTATTAAATATTGATTCTTGTCATTCCGTTTCTAAGGAAGTCAAAACAATCAAGTGAAAATATCTCTTAAGACGATTTTATCAGCCGAATGACAAGGTTGGAACTAAGACATAAACAGAAAAGGAACTTAGCCTAGATAAAAATTTTTAAACGATCTTCTTCTTTCTTTGTCTTTCATGCAACTCGTACTTTTTTACAGGAACTCGTGATGTGAAAAAAAAAAAAAAACGTGAATCAATACCATCAATTCAGGTGAAGGCAACCCGTTAAAGAAAATAGCAGTAAGAAGAAAACGCCAACTTTGAAGGGGAACGTACATGTTCAACTTTAATTTGCTTAATTCCTTCTACTGCAAGTTAATTTCCGCTAATAACATGTGCAAAATGAGAAATTTTTGTCATGTCATGCAAATTAACAGATCAATTAATATTTTATTGTTCTACTTCTAGGCAGCCAAAATAACAACGAAGAAAAGAGAACTCCAGTTGCACTGTTGTTTACGAGAAGTCCTTCCCATGTTGTTAATATTGCAACCTCCATATTAGTAAAAGAAATTAATTTTTATGCAAAGACCTTACTTGTGAATGACAAGATCACCGCTTCGTTGCAAACAAATATGTCTTCCAAGCATTAATTGTATCAAACGTTACAGACCGAAGAAAAAAAAGCTTTGAAAAACTAGATACGCGGTACTATAGGAACAGTGAACTAACTAAGCTGCAGTACAGGGATAAGGGGTAACGAAACATCCGTCCACCTTTGCAGTGGTACAGTAAATAGTTTTTATCTTGCGGTTTTGCAGCCACAAAGAGAAATTTGAGCTGGTTCAAACGGAGGCGTATAACTAAAAGGTCCATGTAAAAATATATTTATAGACAATTTCAAGAAATACATTTAAAATCCATCTGCCAAATGACGTATGTATGTAAATCGCGTGGTTATCTTCTTAATTATTTAATGCCATGTCCAGCTTAACTGTTAAAATACGTTTATACGTTGAAGGAGTTTTCATGACTATTGGTAAACTTTTAGTTATATATAGAAAGTAACCCGGGCCCAATTTTATGATTCCCAATAGGAGAATGAAATCGCGCTTCTGGAAATTAGAGAAAAAAAGGCCCAAAAAAGAAGAGAAAAGGAATAGACAAAGCAGGATGACCCTATTAATTTTCCCCTCTCGGCTTTAAATAGAGAACTATGTCATGACAGCTTTCAGTATTCAACCAATAAGAAAAAAACGGACAGCAAACAATATTTTTCCAACTACGGGAAGCTGTTGCAAAATTTCAATATCCTTGTGTTAATGGGCTAAACTTGTTATTGTGTTCCATGCATAAGCGTGTCTGCCTTACGCAAAAAAAAGATAGCAGTTTTTTCCCTCCTCTAGATTTATTAGAATTTATATATTTTCTGTATCTGGAAATTTAAGAATACCAACAGAAGATAAATGTGATACAGAACTGTTTAACAAATGAAGCACCCTTTGTGTCAACTTATTGTGATGCAATTTTCGCTGCCGGCAGCATCAAGGATTTGTTTATCTTGTCAGTTTCCATTAATCGTCTTCCCTGCAGAATAAAATGTTTCCCCGAGTTTTCACTTATATTAGGACATGGAGCTCGGTGTAACCGGGATAAATGGTATTTTTTTGTGCTTGACGAGTAAGATAACACATAAATGAGCATTTTGCATCTTAGCATACACAAGCTTTACTCTTATTGTTGAAAAAAGTTGAAAAGACATTCATTTTTACTCAAAATTGGTTTGACCACCTGCTACTTATGACGTCATATCTCGTAACCATAGTAACTGACCATAAGTAAACTTGTCTCAAAATGCGTGCGAGACATAAACGAACAGCTACTGAAAACGTTAGATGCTGATGTTTGATTGTCTTGCGAAAAAACTCCAAAAAACCTCAGAGGGAAGGGGGCTTGTACGAGGGTTAACTGAATCGTACAATACCCCAAAACGATCCCCAGAAAGGACTGCAAATGATCCTCGACCGTAAATGATCCCAACTTAGGCTGCAAATCATCCCGAACGAAAAATAGGAATAGCTTGAACTGAAGTTAGCGGATCATCGTGTCATTTTATTGCTATTATCAAACGTAGTCAAAGTAAAATTTCGCTTCTCAAATAAATACGTATGAAAAGTAAATGAAAAATACGTCCAAGACAGTTTAATCAAATAAAAGCAATCAAGAAATAAACTTTAACACACCTATTTTAAAAACAACTTTAAATCAAAGAAACAAGAAAATAGCTACGAATCGCAGTGTCTTCTTTAGTTACACTTCAACACTTAGCTTAAAAACTTCATCATACTGTATTTAACAGCGAATGCCGGAGAGAAATTTGATATGGGCTTGTAGATAAAGCACCTGGTACACACTGGGTACAGTTCTCGCA
>CALNXK010000480.1:35000-40000 GCA_942486035.1 Porites lobata | reverse complement strand
CCCATTCCCAGTAATTCTCCATGCATAAATGTTTCTGCCTTAAGGAAAAATAGATAGTAGTTTTTCTCTTTTTTAAATTTATAAGAATTTATATCTCCTCTTTATTTGGAAGTGTAAGAGCACCAAAAAGAGATAAATGTGATACAAAACTGCCTTACGCAAATGAAGCACCCTCAGTATGTTAACTTTAAGTCTTAAGCAATTTTGGTAGCCGGCAGCATTAGAGGTTTGTTTAACTTGTCTGTTTACCTTACTCTAATTCCCTGTTAAACAAAATGTTTCCCCTAGGTTTCACTTAGAGCATGGAGCTACTTATACTTGTAGGTCATAAAAACGGTCAGGTTTGAAGTTAATTGAAAGTGTGTTGTTTAGAAGCAGAAGCATATGCTTCTGATTGAAGTGAATGATCCAGCGGAGAGCCACACCTAATTGTTGGAAATACGATTCTCACAAAACAGATACGTTTAGATCTACCAACTACAACCTTTTTTTGTACAGATTAATGATTACTGAAAGTGGGAAGCAATTTTTCAAATCAGTATTAAGCCACAGCAAATAGTTTTAACTTTTGCTTCGCGAAACGGTAAATTTAATGAAGGAGTAAATAAATTCTGCACTACACGTCCCTGTTTGGCTAATGTTTACCATGTGGTTGGCTCATTTTGGGTAAACTGAGTCAGTTCAATTAAACCTTTCCAGCAAAAAGCCTGATTCTCAATATATAGGTATTTAACATTTATCCACCTGCTGTTAACGTACTCCCTTGCTATATAAGAATATAAGACTAGTATAACTGGCCATTTTATATTTATTATTAGTAGTATTATTATTATTGTTGTTGTTGTTATTATTGTTATATGTTTATTTTTTCTAAGGGCTGGGATGACTTGGAAAATAATTATAACTAGAACGGGCGGATGATTAATTTGAAAATCGAAATATCGGTACTATAGGAATAGTAAACTAACTAAACTCAAGTACAGGGATAAGGGGTAACCAAACATCCCTCCACCTAAATGGTGCAGACTTAAAACTTAATTATATCTTGCGGTTTTGGAGCAACAAAGAGAAAGTTGAGCTGATTCGAGTGGAGGCTTATAACTAAATGGTGCATGCAAACATATATTTCAAAATCCATCCGCCAAATGACGTATGTAAATCGTGTTTATCTTCTTATTTAACCCAATGCTCAACTTAACTGTTAAAATACGTCGAAGGATTTTTATTGACTATAGGTAAACTCTCAGTTATATATTAGAAAGTAACCTGATTTTATGATTCCGAATAAGAGAATAAAATCACGCTTTTTGTAAAAAATATATGTCAAAAAAGAAACAAGGGAAAAGAAAATAGAATGACTCTGTTTTCTTCTTCAAAGTTAGCTTGCCAGAAACAGAGACTGAACTGTCATTCAAGTTCTTTACAACTGGGTTCCTCTTTCTTCCCTTTGTTTTATGACATTTTTGTTTCTGGAACCCAAACTCAGGGTTACAAGCTCGTTGTGAAACATGTTTCTCATTGGTATATCAAACATGTTAATTAATTCCACTTGCGGATATTTTTTTCAAGCTTCGACGGGCTTATGCAGCCTTGTATTGTGGCCCTATAGCTAGTCAATCATTCTTTGATTAAATTTGATGTATGAAAAATTGCGCGAAAGTACTAATTTATGTGTAAAAATTTTGAACAGTAGGCGACAAACAAAGGGGAACGTCGTCACGTGGTACAAATTCGCGTTTTCCCTTTGACGCAAGCGTGACCCCTAAGCTCGCAAGTATCCTGTCTGAATGACTCAGGGACCCCCAAAAAAGAGACTTTAAGAAGTTAAAATCCAAAAAAGTTCCAGGGGGAGCATGTTCCCGGACACCCTAAAAGCTTGCGCTTTCAGCGCTCGTTTAGGAAATCGGTCAGCACTTATCTTGGATCCGCGCCTGATAAAGGTCGACCTGTGTACGAGGTTTTCCTAAGAGATCCTTCTAAAAGGATCTTGTAGAAATATATAAAAAAATAGCGATTGATTTCACATTCAACTGGTAATCTTACTGTCACTTCAAGATATAATATAAAAGGGATACAATTAATTTTAAGGACAACTTAGTGGAAAGTGATTCGGAGGTCTCCATGACCATGCATTCAAGTGTTTGTGTAGACTACATGTTGATGTATTAACAATAAGCCACAATGCAGCTATAAACGTAATTTTCGTATACATATCGTGTCATTATGAACATTAAGATCGCTTGCATGTCTTCTCAAAGTAGAGGTTTTTGTACTTACTTCTTTGTATTGTAAAGACTGAAATATAGTAGCTTATAGTGAATATTTTAAACTGATATTGTGTTTTTGTTAAATAAATCAAGGAAACGTCCATACAGATCTCCTGACATGAACGACTAAGAAATTTTATTAAATATTTTGTTTATGGAAATATGTTTTGTAAAATATTTGTATTTGCTATAGAATGCTGAATTGTACGCACATTTTAAGTGGTCTCCAGCTGGGGGATATTGACCGGGCGGTACTGAACAAAATTTCACATGGGAGGGGAAGGGGGGGGCTCCGCCCCGAGGTGCAACCCCTAGCCCTTTTATACACCAGTTTTGACAGAAAAAGTACCCCTTTCGAATCACATTTTGTTAATATAACAAATGATACCCCCTCCACGTACAGAAAGTTGCCTTGTCTTTTTCACAGCTATAGAATACACCTTTTAGGTCCTTCCGCAGACCGCAATGACAGATTTCCCTACTTTATTTTATAAATCAACCAGTGAAACCCCTGTCCTTTGATATACAGGATTCCTGAAAAAGTATCCCTTTGGGCATTAAAAAAAGTCCACTTTTAATCTAGGGTGTCTACTGCAATCTTGATTCTCGGAATTTGCAGTTTCCAATATTTTATGAAGGACAAAGTAATCTGAAAGATTTATAATCAGCTTGTCCTTGCTTTCCTTGCATTTTTTTTTTCACATTGCCTTTTTTTACACAGCTACTATTGTTTTATCAACCATGGAGTTTTAGGAGTTTAGTAGACATAGAGTCAGCTAGTCGTTGCTCTTTTCAGTTTCTACGTCGAGGTTACGGGCTAAGCATTGCTAAGTCTAATAAAATAGTCCCAAGTATCAATGACCATGACTCATGATTATTCAATATGTGGTAAAATGACCTTCTTATTATCCACTCCCCTCAGGGCTTTTCAGGGATAATTTACAACACTGGTTGGGGGACTTTGCCAGACTGCTTAAGGTGCAGTTTACAAGTAATGAAGGAATGAGTAATGATGCCCCCATACATGAGTGTGAAAGTGAGATAGACCACTACACCGGGCACTACGTGCCCTACTCTTTACGAAGAGTGTGTGGGTTCTTTAACGTCCCACAGTTTTAATACATGTGCAAGGGCTTGTGAGACGGGGCCTACGGTTTATCGTCCTTATCCGAGAAGACTAGAAAGTCTAGCCGTTTGCAGATATTATTACAAAGGCAGCACTTTCTCCTCAGTTATTTAAAGACCCTGAGTGTTGGTCCGGCCGGGGTTTGAACCCGCGAGCTCCCGCTCAGCAGACCGGCGCTCTCCCAACTGAGCTAACCAGGCGGCAGAAAGGCAATAGGCAATAGGCAGAAAGTTGTTGGGTCTTGGTTTGGGTGAGCAGATTAAACTGATTCCTTGGTTGTCACGGCGATTTTGCTAACCAGTTTGCACGAATGTAGAAAATCTTGAAAGTCCCAGATACCAGTCAGCAAAACCTACAAACCTGAAAATGGCATCTTTGAGCTTTTAATGACGTTTAGTTCTTATTATTGACCTTATTCGAATCTTATACTTTGATTACGATAATCTACAGAACGAAGCTACTATTTTCGAGGAAACAATGCTTTCAAATGGCTCTAAAAATAAACTGATCAGTTAAAACGCCGTGATATTGGTCTACCGGTATCAAAGTTGCTCGCTCCTGTTTTTACGTTAGTCGCAGGAAGGGGACTCTTTTTCCGCCCTGCTTTCTATCTTCAAGACTTTCGTGTCATTTCTTAGAGGGATTTTGCCAATCATTTTAGCTTGCATTGGTTCCTTCTCGGTTTGTTTTGTTTTTTCTTCCCACCCAGCATAACTTTTCCACTGCTGTGAAGACTCGAAAACGAGTGTTGGGATTCCTGTGGTTTAAAGGGGAATGGGTCTGACAGGGTCGACACCTGAGAGGGTCGAAAGGGACTGGTGAGCACAGCGTTTAAAAATGGCGGACGATGTGAGGTGATGAAACTCGAACCTCTATATTTTTCGCCTCCAATTTCTTTATATATGGCATCCCTGAGCCTTATAACGCTTAAGAACAATTATGTAATGCGATGAGTGAACGTCAGGCTATTCCTGAGTGCCCCCAGCATCAAACAGCCCCTCTATAACTCGTTTTATTCGCTACGAACATCTTCAGGAGGTGTTACATCGACTCTTGTACCGGCAGGTACAAAACGCAGGTCACAGGTCACAGGTCAGGTCACAGGTCACAGGTCACAGGGCACAGGTCACAGGGCACAGGTCACAGGGCACAGGTCACAGGGCACAGGGCACAGGGCACAGGGCACAGGGCACAGGGCACAGGTCACAGGGCACAGGGCACAGGGCACAGGTCATAGGGCACAGAAAACGCAGTAAAAACAGTTAAGACACTCCATTAGGCTTTTTTGTTTTATTTCCGGTTACGCCACAATCAGGCATATGCTTGCCATCGACCATGCTTTCCGGTTTTGTACTGAGGGTTGAACAAGTAAATGGCTAAAGTTACACATTGTATTGGAACTTGAGGAGTTCCTTCTCTGGAGATCGCGAAACGAGGCTTTTTCTTCGCTCCACGCGAGTGGACTTGGAACGAGGCCCTGAGAGGAGAATGGAACGGAAAATAGCCTCGTCTGTGCAGAAAGCAACATGGCGGAAGACCAGAGTTTCGAGGTAAGAAAACAGCACTTGCTGACAAGTTATTTTGGCCTCAGTTCCACTGAAGAACTG
>CALNXK010000480.1:0-30000 GCA_942486035.1 Porites lobata | reverse complement strand
TTGCATATCCTATACATCTTCTTTCATTCGCGTAATAAAATGGAACGAAGCTCGGTCCTGATGCATGGACTGCTAACAGCGATACCGAACAAGTACGTTTGGTTTTGAAGATTATAGTTATATAAAAAACTTTCAAATTATGCAAACGGTCTTGGTCTAAAAAGTGTCACTATTTCGTAACTACGGCTAGAATCATACCATGTTTCCATTGCTCAACTTAATGACAACTTAAGTCTTAAACATCAATGTACGCAGCAACAAACCGAAATCGGCAATTCACGATTGCAGCACAGTCGATAGTTAGCGAAGTAGACGTGTGTTGATAATTCACTAAGTTATTTTTCAGTTCTTCAGTGGAACTGAGGCCAAAATAACTTGTCAGCAAGTGCTGTTTTCTTACCTCGAAACTCTGGTCTTCCGCCATGTTGCTTTCTGCACAGACGAGGCTATTTTCCGTTCCATTCTCCTCTCAGGGCCTCGTTCCAAGTCCACTCGCGTGGAGCGAAGAAAAAGCCTCGTTTCGCGATCTCCAGAGAAGGAACTCCTCAAGTTCCAATACAATGTGTAACTTTAGCCATTTACTTGTTCAACCCTCAGTACAAAACCGGAAAGCATGGTCGATGGCAAGCATATGCCTGATTGTGGCGTAACCGGAAATAAAACAAAAAAGCCTAATGGAGTGTCTTAACTGTTTTTACTGCGTTTTCTGTGCCCTATGACCTGTGCCCTGTGCCCTGTAACCTGTGACCTGTGCCCTGTGCCCTGTGCCCTGTGACCTGTGCCCTGTGACCTGTGACCTGTGGCCTGTGACCTGACCTGTGACCTGTGACCTGCGTTTTGTACCTGCCGCTCTTGTACTGCATCCACTGGACCTGATAAAAATTAGGTTTCAAGGTAAGATACTAGGAATAACTTGGTTGTGTGTAACGTGCAAATGCATTGCAATGTTAAATGTAATGCTATATATGCAACTAGCCGTGTCCGTGTGGCGGAAAGCGAAAAAGGCTATAAATAAGGTTCAGACACTTCTTCATGTATATTTAAGACGTACACGTATTTATTTGCCCAAAAAGGTCAACTTCAGTTGGATTTTGCCTTTCCTCGTGATTAAAAAGATAAGCTGGACTCTTCTCTCAGACGAAAAATTAAGTCCTAACGATGGCCATTTTTATAGGTTCCTCATTAACATTCCTAATCCTGCCATTGCAGTAATTATCTTCATTAATCTTATTTTCCTGACAATTGTTGTTGACTAATCCCCGTCCTGAAATTACGTACAAAAATGTGCCTTATAGGAGTTCCAGACTTCCTCATCTTAGGAGAATCAGTCAATCATACATGTAAATAAAAAGGGTGGTACACTGCATGATCAAAATAGGTGTGCGATAGGGTCAAGAAAAATGTGGTTAATGATGAGCGTAATGTACATGTCATAAGCTTGCTCCAGGGGTAGGACCCTGGGCAAACCAGGGGAAAAATGGTGGGTTTAGTAGAGGATGGGTTGGATTGTTTGCCCTAAGTGAGGGAAAAATTCAAGACGTTATTTTTAGGTTTGAATGTAGTGGTGGAGGAAATTGACATTTTGTAAAATTTTGGAAGGCAACCAGGTGAACATCATGAGAATTTAAGACCTTCCCTAACCCATAATTTGGCAAATGATAATACAGGTCATATAAGTAGACCCTGGCCTGGGTGAAACTGTCTGAAGGTTTTCTTTTATGATTTTTTAAATGAAAAATATTACCTTGCTTCCCCGAGCATAAAATAAATGAGTCAAATTTGATCGCCAACTATTATAGCTCGCATAGCTGGAGGGACCAAAGTTTAAAAGTGCTCATTGATGTCCCTGCATGTGGCTTTTCCCAATCCCCATTCTTCTTATAGTTTTATAGGCTAATAACCACAGGTTCTTTTATAACTGTCATGAGTACTGAATCCCACCAGCTACACAGGCATAATAATGTTCTCTCTTAATTAAAAGAAACCCATTTATGAGGTGGTTATCATGGGGTTTTTCATTGAGGAGCACTTGAGCCTTGGAGGCAATTTTATTCTTAAATTTGTTCCACCCATTTTTCAATCCGCCTCATTGACACGGGGTGCGTCCTATCCTACTTGCAAGCTGATGACATGACTCTGTATAATGATGAGTTAGAAAATAGAAAATTGATAGGCTATTGTAGAAAAGAGAAGAGGAAAACAGGCCTTGTATTTCTGCAGATCATTTTTATTAGAACTATGTTTAATATTTCCTTCAAGAGTTAAGAACTGGTCCCAATGTACAGGTCTTTTTACATGTTGCTCATATGGTAAAGCATTGCAGCACTATACATGTAAATAGAGTGGTCATGGGTTCGAATTCCATTGAAGCCTTGAAATTTTTAGGCTTAATTAGCAATTGTTATCTGCATTTAAGAAAAAGACCTTATAAAAGCATGCCTTACATAATTTTGTTAATGCATCTAGTTTCACACAATAGCTTTATTTATTATATGAATGTTTTTGTTATTTGTTACAGTGTAATGATGGCAGTGGGAAGTTGCCAGTGTACAGAGGTCTAGTTGATGCAGTGCAGTCCATTGTCGGAACAGGGGGTTTAAAGGGGTTGTACCAGGTTAGTACATTCACAACATACTTAACCCTTAGTTAAGTGATTTGTTTGGTCGTTTTTGTGCCTCATGGAGCAATGCAGATTATTTATTTATCTTTCAGTTTAAAGGACTAAGTTAGTAAGCTTAGCAGTGTCTTCAGGGAGGACAGATCTACCTCATTTTGGGAACAATCCTTCCATAGAACTTTACGCACAAAACTTCACATGCTTTGGGTACTAGAAATCCACTTCTTATTACACCATTCACTACTACTTTTTCCTGATAAGATTTCTCCTGTTCCTGGAAAGTAAGCCAGCTAATATTTATACTTATTGTCACGGCGTTTTCTCTTTTTTTTTTCTCCTAGTAGCTTAAAGCCTGGCTCAGTGAAAAAAAAAAAAAATAAATAAATAAAAAAATAGCAAGAAATAAAAAAAAGGACAAAAAAATTAAAGGAATGAGTACAAGTTCCTTTTTTTTTACTTCATGGTGTGACACCGAAAGTATGGGGTTATAAGTCTACAAGGGGACTCTACTTTTTCAGGTAAGTGATTACAACAGTGAACAAAACAATATTTTGTATAGAATTCATATTTTAAACCTTCATTGGAATTCATGTATTTAAATACACATTGCTGGGAGTAGCTGTAGAACAGCTATGAAGGTTCTTTTCTTTCTATTTTCTTCTCTCCTATCTGTTTGAGTTCCTACTGCTGCTATTTTCTTCTCTCCTAGGAAATTAGTACATTAATATTTTGTACATTTTGTGTACAGTCAAACCTCTCCACAATGGCCCACCTTGGGGACAGAAGAAAGTGGCCCTTGTTGAAAGGTGGCCGTTATGAGGAGGCCTGTAGGAATTGTAATATGACAATTTTTTTTTTTGAGGGAGCACAACATGTTTACAGTGTTATGTTCGTGCTCACTGTCCCATAATGATAATCCAGTCATATATAACATAAAGCGATAGAAATATACACCAAAAAATTGAATGAAAATGTTAACGAGACAAAACTGCAAGGTTCGCAACATTTGCTTAAGTACGTTTGTATCATAGCTATTAACATGCTTACGGCAGCAGTATAAATGGGGCATGTTTAAAACTCGAAATGGCAAAATGACTAAAAGTATTTACAAATATACATATTTTTCTTTGATCGGTTTTCCTCCCTACTATTCGGTCGGTGGAGTTACCACGCGTTTTGTTGACCCGAGCTCTACACCAATGCGCAGCCATAAGATTTGAAAGCTTGTTGTCACGCGCCGTGTGCCCACGCAAGCTTATCATACGCGCCGAAAATAGCTCTTCTGTGGGGAAATTAACTTTAGTGTCATCAGAGACGTAGATGTGGCGGAGCGTATTACAAAGAAAAGCTACCGTCAACTTTAACGCACGTGAGGATGAAGAAGTATAAGTCCAAAGTCAAAAACTGCTAACAGTTCTACAAATAAACAGGGTATAATTATAATTTTGTGTGAGTCTATCCTAAATATAAACAGGGTATTGCCTGATCTGATTTGCTTAATGAAATTTATTTGCAAACAAAAGCAATAACTGTAACGTGAAATTTGCTCTATTGCAATTGCCAATAAATGGCTTTAAAACAAGACGGCGTGCAGAAACTGACAAAACCGAGATGTCCCTGGGGAGAGGAGAGATCCTTAGTACGAGAAAGAACAAGTGACTGCGATAACGGCGATGGCACAACAAGATTTGTGAGGTCTTGCATCAGCATGCTGAGCAGAGTTTTGACAGTTCATGGAAGGCAAAGACATAACAACTGGACACGACAAAATAGAGGAAGTCATTTGTTTTTACTCTTTAGGAAAGTCATTTCGCCATTTCGCTATTTCGTCATTTCGTTTTTTAAACACGCCCGTGTAAATGAAACACAATCAAAATATGATTGCCGCGATTTATCATCAAAGTGCCGTATGGATCAACTTTTATGACCATTCTTGACTTTTTCATTAGTCGCTAAAATATAGAAGTATGTTAAGAGTATCATGGACGGAACATAAAACCGATGAAGAAGTTTTAAAGATGGCAAGTACAACAAGGTCATCATTACCAATAATAAAGAAAAGAAAATGCCAGTATTTTGGGCACGTAATAAGAGCGAGGTCGATCAGGCTAAACATCGGGTCCGGTATCCTCAGTTAAAGACTTAGGCATTACACTGGACTCAATACCTCAATTTTAATGATCATGTATACACGTTTACATCGTCTCTCCTGTCCACGTTATATCAGATTAGTAGGGTGAGGCACCTATTTACTAAACCTGTCTTGTCAACTGTTTTGAATTCTCTTATTTTTAGTAAACCTTTTTACTGTTCCACTGTCTGGGCAGAACACCTCTAAGCAAAATCTACAGAAGTTACAATATTATCAGTGCAAAACTTCGCCGCCCGCGTATTAGCAGATACTAAAAAGTTTGATCACATCTCGCCTGTTCTTCGGGAATTAGGGTGGCCCTCCATCAAAGATCAGCTATTAGTCCGTGATACTACGCAACAAATACAAAACAAAATTAAACAATATTGTTAATAGCCTCGCTCCGTTGTACTTGCGTAGTAAACTCAGTAAGCGATTAGACGCACACAACTACAACACGAGGAAAAAGAGACAATCTAAATCTCCCTCTATGCAGAACAGTTACTGCGCAACGGTCATTTTACTATCGCGCTGTAAGTGCCTTGAACTCTCTGACTGCAGACACTAGAAATAGCCCGTCACTATGTACCTTTAAGAGGAGCGTCAAACGCGAATTGCGGTAGCAGAACCCATACGTTAAATAGTTAATATTTGATTTATTTTAGATCTCCAAAGAGATAACGTAATTGTACGCGCATAGTTTAGGCTTTTAGTTTTGTACCAAGATTGTAATCAATTTAAGCTTTTTCTTCTTATCCCGTTCTTTTGTTAGCATTTGTAAATTAACTTCAGAATAGCCCTTTGGGAGAGTTAGGAAAAGTTATTGTATTGTATTGCATGATATAACAGGAATCACGGTGAATAGGGCAACAAGAATGTTTAAAAACAATTACAGGTTTTATGGCGGAAAAAGCAACAACTCTGCACAGTTTCTTGAAGATTTCTTTGCCGCCACCGCACGACTACGACGTAAAAATTGCATAATTTCACGTTTTGTGGGGGCCGTAAACGAGCGACGACGAATTTTGTTTCCTGTTTCCTATCTTAAATTCATGCGGTCGTCGTTGCTAAAGCTTCTGATGTTTGGTTCTAGTTTTCCAAGCGTCGGATAGCGCTATCCACCAGATAAATCATCATCCAGTATGAGTGTGAGGAAAACTAATTCCGCCATCTAGTGTGTAAAGATTTTTCCGGTGGATAGCGTTATCAACCTTAGGAAAGAAACTGGGGCCTTGTGGATAGCGTTATCGACCTTTTGACCAACTAGAACCTGATTCAGTGCAAATGGTGCAAATTACAAAATAGGCTCACTTGAAATGTTTTATCGCGATGAATGTCAGCTACATATACCGTATGTATTCGAATAAGCGCCCAACCTCGAATAAGCGCGCACCTCGAATAAGCGCCCACCCCCTCCTCCCCCCAATCAAACTCAAATAAGCACTCACCCCCACCTCATCCAATTAAGTGAATAAGTTCCAATAAGAGACTTCCTTGAGGACGGAGTTTTCTTCAGAGTATTTTACAGAAACCTTGCTTTGTTACTTCTTCGCGTTTGGTTAGTAGCATTTATTATTTTGTTGCAAAATAAACATACTTCACTTGCTGAAAATGGTGAAAATCTAATAAGCGCCCAGCCTCGAATAAGCGCCCAGCCTCGAATAAGCGCCCACTCTCAAGGTCCAAAAATTTAATAAGCGCCCAGGGCGGTTAATCGAATAAATACGGTACTCTGTATTTTGTTCAATAGGGTTACGTCCCCGGACTGTTTGGTGTGTCACATGGTCCTCTCCAGTTCATGGCTTATGAAGAACTTAAGAAAGGCTACAGCCATTACTTTGGTACACCAATCAATAAAAAATTGGTAAGTTAACAAGTCAGTGTTAAGTGGTTGTTCACATTGATCATAACTTAAGTTTCGTTTACGAGCAAGGATGTACAATTGTCAGTACAGAAACTATAGATTTTCATTATCACAACAGGATGTGATTGTATAATTATCTAGTATACTGTTTTTGCATTCTCTGCTTGAGAGGGTATTTCTGTTTCTTGCGGCTCATTTTAAGAATGCGAAGATCTAGCAGTTTGCTAAGAAAAGTGATACCGACCTAATATATTAAAGCTATGTACTGTTAAATTGTACGGCTTAGATTGTAAAGGGTATGGCTGTTGACCCCTTGTTCGAGTGAAACAGCGTAAGCTTGTCCTTTCTGAAACAATGGTTTTTAATATAGTGTGTTTCTTTCTATCACTCGTCTCTTGAACGCTGACATAAGGGAGGGCAAATTAAGGTTTTTGGTCTGAGGCAGGGTAGGCTTTCAGGAAGCATGCTGCACACCCCCACCGTAATTTTCAACAGTACCCCCCTCCCCTCCCCCGCTGGACCAGTACTTGACCAGTACCTTTGTTTTCCGTAAAAGGTGCATCATCAGGAGAAAAATGATGGAATCTTTGAACACCAAGAACATGATTTCGTAGAAATTCATTCTCCTACTACAGCTGTAAGGCACGAACAAACCACAATCGATGATTTCTAATTGATTTTCTTTAAATAGCACTGCTAAATTTTAAAACATTGGTCCCCTCTTTACCGACCAGTCAACTTAAAAGATTCCTAAATATTGACTCTGGCAAATGCCTTGATGGGCTACCAGCAGTGTCTGTCTGCCAGAATTAATGGAGCTGTTTACTTATAGTAACAGGTCATTGAATAATAAGAAAACAGTTAAAGCCCTTTTTCAAGGTGTGAGCAAACCACAGTCGGTGGTTTTTGAGCCCTGTCAAACTAAAAACATCGGCCCAGCCTTCTGAAATTCTCCTTCTATCTCGACCTATCTTTAGCTTAAGACACTCCTGTTAGTGAATTTTGTGGTTATAAAAGAAGGTGGACCAACCCGCTTGCCGAGATCTCGGCTCGAACAACCGGGATCTCGGCCTCGTCCTCTCATGCGTATTTATCTTAACAGTTAGCTAATTGGGGGCACTTTCCTACGTGCTGGCACACTAATCTATTAAATGACTTTGAAATTAATGATCTTACCTAAAATCTAAAACTATATACAAATGTCCACGACTCAAAATTTACACAGGTCACAGCAGGAACTTCTCCGGAATAGATGTAGCAAGTAGAAAGTTTTTATACCAAGACGACGCTAAAACAGACCCTTAGTATGCATTGTTTCCTCCTCCTTCTAGAGTTCAACAGAGTACTTGATAATGGTATCATTATCAAAGATCTTCGCTGCCACAGCCACGTATCCGTATCAAGTAGTCAGATCAAGACTACAGGTAAACAGACCTCCCACTTTTTATCTCTTAGTGTAAGGTTATGCCCACAAGATTAATTCCAACAGGAACTTTTTAGCTGGTGATTCACGTGGTACAAAACCGCCATGCTGGAGAGTAAGGGACACACTGAGACAAGACAAACAAAAGGCTCACTAGACTTTCTCAAACCCCGTTTCCGGTGTCTGCTTGTTCGGTGGTCGGTTGGCGCTCGTCTTGCGATTTCTCTTTCGCTCGCTTGGCGCAGTGGACTTGTGGCAAGTTTAAATGCTCACGGCATTTAAAATCGTAATTCCCTTTGTTTGTCTTCTCCCAGTGCGATTCTTGCTCTCCAGCATTACGTTTTTTTTTGTACCACTTGAATGGCTAGCTGCAAAGGGCCTATTAAGTTTTATAAAATAACTGAGATAGTACGCGTGATCTGATTAGTCAAAAACCTATGGTTTATTATACCGGTAAACCCAGAAAAAAAGACATCCGGACCACGAGCCATCAACAAAACCCGCTATTGATCTGCAAACAACGATTTTAGAAAGGCTAAAAAACAGAACAAGTTACTTACCGTAGCCCTTCTTAATATTAAAAGCGATGGTTTCCACATTTTATTACTGAGGGTCACAATTCGCGACTGCCATAGCTTTAGAAGTTGTAAAGTACAAAGCTGGAAAGCAGTTTACATTTCACGACGATGCCACATCGCAGAGAAAGACAACAACTGTGTGAATTTCTGGTGTAGAAAGTCTCTAGGAAAACTTAACCATGTGCCAACCAGCTACAAAACGGATAGTTTTAGCATTCTTGATTTATTTTATGTCAAAATTAAATTCCTTAATGAAAGAAATTGTTCCAAAAAGAGATCTCTGATCAAGATATGGTACAAAATCGGCCGCTGTAGGTTGTAAACAAGCTGCCAACGATGCAGCAACGATGATGAAAGATGTCAGAGTTTCGGGCTGGTTTTTTTCCAACATTTGCACAAATTATTCGGTGATATCGATCCCATAACCTACCTCAAACCACGTGACTTCACAAATCGAGAAATATTAGCGCCAATATGTGGCTACGGCAAAGAAACCTTTCTTCACCACTGACATATTTCCATCGGTCGCTGTACGTGCATATAAAGTTACATGCGACAACTTCGCAAATGCAGCCATGTCGTTACCGCAGCATTTCTTGATCATAATAAAGTCCAGAAAACAGATCTTAAACCACTGCGGCTTGTAAAATGTGAATGAAGTCCTCCATTACAATAGCTGCCAGTTCCGTCTGTAAGCACGAAAGCTTGTAAATCACTCTCCTTCGGCTCGTGATTTACAAGCTTTTCTCGTGTTCTCCCAACATCCCGTGTGGGTTATCACGCCGGTAAACCCATAGAAAGTGTGGTCTATTGCTTAAATGAACGCATACAAATTTATAGCTGTTTTTCCCTAGCGACGGAGTCTGGGTTGAAGTCGTAAGAGCAGTCGTTAAGACGCTTACAGCCCATCAAAACTCGGAGTCGTAAGCAGAGTCAAAAGTGCGAGGGAGTTGTAATCAGTACGTTACCGTTTTGCTCCGACTCTACCCACTATGACAGCAGCATGCCCAGCTACCCTTTGTATCCTACTCTTCCCAAAACAAAAGAAAACTCTGTGCGCCTCCGAGTTCCAAGTAGCCAACTCCCTAGGGGTTACCACCCAGCGCTTTAAAAATAGTTTCATCAATACGCACTTTATTAAAAACAACGTAGCAATCTTATGTTAAGTTGTTGTTGCTGTTTTTCTTTTTTTAATGCTTATGTTAATATTGTATACAGAATTTAAAGTTTTGTACTCTTTTGGCTTTTTAACTGATTTTAAATTTTGGAAAATGTAAGTTTTATATTAGTTTAGCTTGAATGCATTTTTGCTTAAACAAATAATAGTGACTAAAGACTTTTAATTTACACCGTTGCTTACGATCTAATGCGAGAAACAGAATTGTCCGAAAATTTTAAAATCTTTAGAATGCGTTTTGATTCACCTTGAAACGGCTAGTTGTGGAGCAAATGTCAAGAAAAAGTTCATCCTAGTAATTATTTTAAATACAAAGTAAAAAATGTTCAATTCTTAAAGCTCCCTCTTCCTTTTATACAGTTTTAAGCTAAGTTATTCATCAGAGCTCATTTCCTTAAAAGCAATGTTTTTTTGGTTTGTTTTGTTTTATTTTGTAGAATCAATACACAATGGCCGAATACAATGGAGCAGTGGACGTTATCCGTAAAACTTTCAGGTGAGATGAGGGACTCGCTTCGTCTATTCTTTTTTGTTGAAAGGAGTTTTGAAAGTGAAATTTTCCAGCCCTGTAAGATTTATACCTTAAACAGTCGCCTTCTGACATTAGCTTTTTTGTCGACTTTATAGATACGAAGGAGTGAGAGGATTTTATAAAGGATTGGTTCCTAATGTTCTCAGGTGAGATCCCCAACAAAAGAGCTCCTAGGTTTTACCCGTCTGGATGACAGTGAGTAATTGGCAGGCCCTAGTTATTCAAAAGGTAGATATGCTATCCACTGTATAAGTCACTATCCAGCGGATAACGCAGTTGGTATCTTTAATACGTATCCACACTGGATAGTGATTTATCCGGTGGATTGCGTTATAGAACATTTTATCAACCGGGGCCAGAACTGTAATGTAGATAAAAGGACAACAGCACTTGTCCTCTTTAACAGTAAGCTCAGTCTTCACACGTAAAAGTTCAGTGCAGTTATTAACGCAACTGTGCGTAAAAAAGCCAAACAAACAAACCCGGAAGGTAGCATACGCCGTATTACGGGGACGTCACTGGCTGGCTCTATTGGTTCATTCACTAGCTTACTGTTATCCTCCCACCCCGTGCTATGCATGATTAGTGCAACAAAAGAGGCGGTAGACCACACCACCTGGGAAACATTTCCTATTCTTTTTCAACAATAGTGGCAGTTGGCTGTTTTACAACACTATGCGAAAGTAATGATATCAAACTTCTCCGAAATTCGTCAAAATTCACGAATTTCGAGAGGGAATATCGGTAAAAGTCGGTGCATCTGTTGTCGGCGAAATTTCGTGCAATGAGTCGAAATGGGACGAAAATTCGGCTTAAAACGAATGTTCAGTACTGTTCGTCCCCTTTTGATGAACTATTAATGATAGGAAGGATGAAGGAAGTAAGGCCAAAGGCCTAGAAATAATGATAATAATTTAAGAATTAATAACGCGCAGATATCTATGTAACTATAATGAAATCCGCGATATTATGATTGCCTTTTCCGATTTTTAAGGCCACTTCCCGATCGTCTGGTCTGAGTCAAGGTCTTAAACAGACAGCGGTGTGGCATTTTCTTTTGATAATGAACTCTGTGACCGCCCGGGATTTATACCCGCTCCTCCAGCCTGCTTTATTTGACTGAAATAAGGCTCATACTAGAAACAGACAAACCAACCAACAAATAGGCATGGAAAGTTGAAGTGATAATAGAAAATGATAACTGTAGTTTGATCTGGTTATAATGGTCACCCTCGACGAGGGACTTGCCGCCTAATGAAGGTGGTCACTCAATAAAAGATCACAAGAATTACCCACTGGGTGTGGCGGTCGAAACGCAATTTATTGATAGTCTTCATAGAAGAACACTTCATTCAATTCTTCATTCTATCAAACTATAAAGCAATCAACGTCCTTTCAGGCGAACTATACCAGGGCGACCCTGATCTGTATTGATCTTTCACTTTCTATTCTTTCAACAAAGTTGCTGACTTGTAGCCGTAACGGGGAAATAAACTCACCGTCATGATAAAGGACTATCCGTTATCCTGCCGGCCAACCAGACAGTGTTTGCGAGCCCTGACGCTCACACCGAAATGTCTCATTCCTTCACTTTCTTACATTTGCGGGTGCTCGCTAGTTCACACAGGCAAAAATAACAAGAAAGGCAAAACATGGACTGCAAAGGGGTAGCTGAGGTCGCTTAATAAAGGTGGCCACTTGTTAAAGATGACGATTACAATGTTTGTACTGTATGCAGGGAAGTTCAGAACTTTGAAAACAACTCGCTAATACATACAGTTAAAACGAACAACTAGACAAAACGTAAAGGAACAGCACATGAAAAAACAAACGAACATAGTAAAAGGCACGAGACAAACGTTGTTTGTGATTAAGTTTGTTTGTTTTTGTTTTTACAGAGTGACTCCAGCGTGTGCTCTGACATTCGTGGTATACGAAAACGTCATCCATTTTCTCATGCCGTCCAGCTTGCTTTAAAAGACCAGTGACTGATATATTCTGCTGCTTGGCGCGTCTCTTACCCAATTACACTCTCATCAGTATTTTTTAAGGTGGAACTGGGTTTCCTGTGTTTAAATTGAAAGAATTTCAAACATGTGGCGTTTCTTCAATTACAGACGTAGCACAGCTTGATACATTAGAGAATATAACGACCAAGCCGAGGCTACTCCAGTTCTGTGCCGCCCTCCCATCCCCCAACGAGCTGCGCGAGGTTCTGCCAAACACGAATGTCTAGTTCTTCTCCTGTAACGACTGCATGCCGTGGCGAATATGCGGGCACGCGCCCTTGCAAAACAGATTATTTGTTGTAAGTTTTATAGTAATATAGCAAGCCGAGGACTCTTCCACACCAATTCGTTATGATAAAACCTTAGCTTTCCTTAACTTTCGCTGGCAAAAACCCGTTAAGAGTTCTGTGTCTCTAATTGCCTTTTAGGGCATTCTTGGACCTGCATTTTGTTTGCGAGCAAGCTCTCCAGGGGATGCGGGGGTGGGGGAGGGAAAAGGGGAGGGAGAGCTTGCAATGACGTCTCATAAATTTGAATTCCGCCCCAAGAACCCCCTATGGCTCCTCTGGTGTTGAGCTGTCAAAAACGTACCAATCAGATCTTCCCCTTTCGATAGCGTTTTCCTAAACCTTCGTTTGACCTCTTCAGTGTGAACGCAAGGCCAAAACGCGTAAAAATATCTACCTTGTCAAACGAAAACGCATTAAAGTGGAACCTCGATTTAACGAAGGGTCAAGGGACTGACAACATTTGTTCGTTATAACGAGGTTTTGTTATTTTTCATTAGTATTCTACTATTATTGGGGTAAGATAACCGTTAGTTATCTCGAGGACTTCGTTTTGTAGTGGTTCGTTAAATTGAGGTTCCACTGTATTATGCATAGGGTCTGTAAGACGAACTGAAAGATATATGAATTGCAGTTCAAAGTTGCAGCACGGTCTTTGCTTTAAAAGTATGTCGATGTTCGCCAATAAAAGACGGTGACATTGCTATGGAATTTTATCTCAAGAAGAATAAAATAAAGTTATCAGTTGAATATAATTATATATAAAAATAGGGTTATCGTTTTTGTTAGAAGTTTTCCCAAGCCAACCGCGCGACTCCAGCGAAAAAAAAAAGGGAAACAAGTCGTCTTGCACTTTGATCCGTCACTCTGCGTTCCTTACCTTGACTACAAAGAACGTAAATGTTAGGGTCTTAGGAAAGGCACGGTTTTAGGCTCATCTGGTTTGGGGGTATAGCTTCCTATTAGGTAATACGCACGTGCATGTCCGCAAATGGTCGAAAATTCATATATACCAAAGTCAAAATAGGAACCTATACGGAATAAAACTATTAAACAAAAAGGAAAAGTTGCTGAAAAAAGGCGCAAACGCCTATTTAACGCTGCTTTACCTTTGAATTCCCTAGGAAGCCTTTCCGCGATCGCACTCAAAGCTTTGTGATGTGAATGAATGCTTGGATGGCTTGCGATCTTGCGAGCCGTTGCTAAGTGATAACAAGCAACAGTTCTAAAAAGGGCCTATTCGTCTCAGGAAATTAAAATCAATGCAAAGTCTACAAAAAATTAAAAATATAGTTATACCTGCTTTGAAACGCGGCGAGATCGATGTCGGCAGTTATCTTCAGAAAGACACTGCAAAGTCCCTTTTTCACTTACAAAACATAAGGTTCCTACTCAAACGAATACAGCCATCGCTTTCATTTGTTTTTCACTACGACACTTCGTCCTCCTAAATCTTTCGACAGACTGAGCAGTCAAACGACTGTTTAACTGTGATAATAGACGGATCGAAATGCACCGATAACATTACGAGTCTTCTTAGCCAATAACATCACGGCGTAACTGACATACGACCAATAAGATCAAGACTTAATTGACCAATCAGGTCAATATCCCGAGTTTAATACCTACAACTGACGTGATACAACTCACATTGACTCTGAAGATGACTACCGCACAGGTTGTCGAAACCTCTGTTACTGTCAACAACAACAACAACAGTCCTATTCAGGACTTCGTTCACCCGGGCGATCATCCAGGATCCATGTACTCAACCTTTAACTTATAAAATGACTCCTGGGTCATGATATGATAAAGAGATGATGTTTCTGGCCGTAATGTTTCAACTTTGAATAATCAATACTATATACAATGCTCGCAACCCAAGCGACCCAAAGAATCTCTCTGGCAATGTTCTTAATCCATTTTTCTCTTTATTTGCGCTGGACTTTATATAATTTACATTTTTTTTCTTATAATAGTGTGCACACAAACGTGCCTTAAATAGTACTCGTAATCGATAGTAAAGGTGCCAGACTTTGTGAGTGTTTTAAGTAAACTACAGTATAGTTATCATAGTGCACTATAGTCAATTTTACTTTATATTCACTTCGCTATCGCCCTTGAACATTTTGAAGTGTTATATAGCCGGAAATTTGTTTCTTACAACGCGCACCCTCATTGGTTACTTCGAGGTCACATCGCATCTAACAATGAAACTGTTTCCCGCCAAAATCTCTGAGCGGGCAACGTTGCAAAATCTATGACGTCAGGGGTAATGTTACAGCGAGGTTTAAAGAATGTTTTCCAGCTTCAACATTTTCAGCCATATAACAGATCACTTAAAGACTGTTCCCTCGAGAAACAGTAAATTTTGCTTTCCTCGGGAACAGTTATTAAGTGTTTAATATTGTTGTATGATGCCAAAAATCACTAGAAGTCATAAACTATAACAGAAGGTATTGGATGAACATCAATAACACCCCACATCCGTTAGTAACTCTACTGCCTCGTACGCAGGCTTTTTTCAAGGTTCTGCATAGCGCAGTCTTGGGCCTGAGTGGAGAATACAGGGAACGAGCAATAGCAAGGGGTAATGGGAAGGCAAAACATTTTTTTTTTCTTCCCTTTCCGTTTCCTCCTTTGTCTCGCTTTACTTGATAATCAAATATCTATCGCGAGCGACTGCTATCAAAAATTATAATATTTCTAAACAATTTAAGTTAATTAAGGTGTTTCGATGCAGTTTTCGGGAGACCATACCGATATTTTTCACTCGCCTTAACAGTTATTTAATATCCTTGTCCTTCACCAGTGATTGACTATAAAATGGAGTTTGTCAAAATGCAGTTTCAAGTCTAATCGATATCACTATGACGACAACTAACAAAAACGTCTGAAATCTAAAGAGGCCGAATTTTGAGTGATCAAGACCTGCTACTGAAAATCCGACACAAGGAACGTAAGGTTTGGTCTTTAGCGAATAGCCTGCGTGAGAGATAAAACAATTGTGTACGTTTGAATTCAAATGAAAATTTAGTATATTTCACCGAATACATTTCAAACCAAACCCTTTAATATCCCTGATATGTGATTTGATTAAAAAGTTCTAAATAATAACTCAAATTAATGTTAAGTAGAATTCGCTGCTTAGAAACTTTGACGTATTTTCTTTCTTGCAATCCTGAAAACTAACCTGTTTTCTCAGTGCATCTCAGTGTGAATAAAACTGCATCGAAACACATTAAGTGATGAAAATGCAAAATGACATCGGATGAATATCTGATGGCATGGAATAAATACTGTGGCAAGCTATATTGGATAATTATCATAAAAGTACAAAATGTTGGGATAATGTAAATGGACTGAATATATCGCAATTAACGTTGCTTACGTATAGGAATTAATAAATTGTATTGAAATATGTGCTAAACTATATATCAAAAATCTAGTAACTACACCTACGTCAATGACAAACGCTAACAGGGAAAATTCTATCCTGAGATTTCAACCCTTTAGTGTCCATAAACTAAACATTTTTTTTTTTAAAGTACTTATTACTTATTACTACGAGAAGATTTGTATTTTTTAATTGAAAGTACGCATTACTACGATAGCCTCCCCGAAAAAATCACATGTTTTGCCATATGAGCACAACGTGATTTTTTGAATGTGAACGTTCAAATTTACCGCTATTTTGGCACATCATGAATTAGGCCCGGTTCAGACGCCGAACTTTTCATGAGCCGAACCTAATTCGAATTAAGGCCGACCCAAATTATTTAGACCGGCTAAATTGATTCAGACGCCGATCTTAATTCCAGCCGAACTAAATTCAGAAGGCGAAAAATGCGCATTTTGGTCAAACTGCTTACAAAATACGTTATAAGAATTTATGCATTAGGTTCGGTACATGAAAAGTTCGGCGTCTGAATCAAAGGCGTTCCAAAGTCGATCCAAAGGCGAAATTCCCGGCCGGGCTAGGCGAAAAGAACGGGTGAGCCGTTCCAAATTGAAACAGGCGTTCCTAATTGATTCAGACGCCGAACTTTTCATGTACTTAATTCAATGTATTAGGTTCGGCTCATGAAAAGTACGGCGTCTGAACCGGGCCTAAGTCTTCTTTCGGAAGCCTCACGGAAACAAAGGAGCTTTGACGTAGATCAAACAAAACTGTGTCGTAAATAATTGAACACTTGACTTTAGATACAAGTAAACAATTGTAGAGTTTTCACAAGAAAAATATCTTTCTTCAACAGAAACTGCTTTTAAAGGGTAAAACATGCTAGTAGGATGCGTCGCAGGGAGATTTGCAGCAAGATTGGCCATGGTGACGTTAAGAAAGCATGCACTCTCTGGCATAACCTAACATTTCCCAATTCCAGAAATAATTATGTTCTTTTTATCAAAAAAAAAGAAAGAAAAGAAAAGAAAGAAAGAGAAACTAAAAAGGAATTGATTGGAAGTTTGGGTTATATTAAATGCATCCCCTCGCTTTTAGTTGAACTCAGTTGGTGTTATCTTGCATTTAGCGGGATGGGTCAAGATAAAATACCTCCACCTCATCAGGTGAGAAGATCCTTTGATGCCAGCCCAGGTTTGCCAACTTGGCCATCACTGAAGCTGGAACAGAGTAGTAATTGCCAAACTCTGTGTATGACTGCTGGCCAGACGGGGCGTTAAAAAAAATGAGAAGGTCCTGACCAAACATTGGACCATTAACTGAACTCCTTTCGATGGCCTCTTTTGTGTTCGCTTTTTTTACCTTGCTCACAAACGGTGCCAGCCTTCCAAAATCGTTGAGAGAAAAGATAAACGCGTTGGGGGTTTCGCCAAATCCAGCATTGGATTCTAACAAAACAAAACAAAACAAAACAAAAAACATGAAATAATAAATTCAAATAATTAAATATACTTAATGTCTTTTTTTTTTTATATTTTAATTAACATATTTGTCACCATGTATATTTTCCTTTCAGAAGACAGTAAGGTAACCTATTTGTACGATGACGTCATTTTTATTTGTTAATCTGATTTTTGTTATAACTAGAAATACGTTTATCGCAACTCCTCGCGAAGGCGTAAATGGGCAGTAGTACAAACAAATTGAAACCAGCCAATAGGTAGGAACAATAAGGTTAAAAAAGGACAAAACAAAATCACAAAACGAGGGGGGGAAATAATATTTTAACCTTTTTTTGCCGTAAAATTAAAAAAGAATTCAAAGAGATATTCGAGGAAAATAAGCAGAGTTTTGAAGGTAAAAGCCGTACTTTAACTCAATTCATCACATTTGAAGAATATACATGTATGGCGTACAAAGCTGATAAGTGTTTTGACGCAAGACCGTCGCGAAGTATCTTTACGGCGTTATACATTATTTGTATGAGGAGTATCGGTGGTGATTCACCAACGGTAAACATTTTTCAAAAAGGATGAACGAACATTTTGGCCTTTGTAGCCAGTGGAAGTCGCGTTGCTTAGAAACCTTGAGGCAACTCGACGCCACAATCGATGACGTCACTGCGACTGCCAACCAGATATATCATATATCTGCTTGGCAGTCGTAGTGACGTCATCGATTGTGGCGTCGCGAGTTGCATATGAATCTGAGTCGTGTTTCTTCCGCGCTGTGGGGTCCACGTTGCCTACTCGCTAGGCCTCATTATTCCGCGCGGCCAAAGCGTTTCGGGCCGTGTGGTCCAAGCGAAGTGAATTGACCGAGAGAGACTAGGAAAACGCCGTACATGGACCATGCCACGGTCCACGTACATTCACGTACATTTCTCGCGCAATACGAATTTCGACAAAATTATTATCTTGCTCCTTGGATGGCTCGCTTCGCGAGGAATCATTGAGGTAAAGCTAACCGACAATGACAAGAAAAACTGTACCAAATTTACTTGATATCTGAATTTTCATCAAAATCTAAGATCACCTCACCGCCTCACTTCGGTCGGGAAGTCCTCTAAACTTAGCTGACAAGGTTTCCGTACCTTGCTCTGTCTTGTCTGTTATTGTAGTTTGATTTCTGAAACTGATTCCAGATCGGCGTCCTTCATCAGGTAGTCAATAAAAGATATCGTGTCTTCAGTTCTTCTTCCACGGTTAACGGTTTTTCTTGCTGGCCTCTACAACACAACTTTTGATGCTGCTTTCTCTGGATGGCAAGCCTTTCTGGTTCTTTCATTTAGTTTCATAAATCGCTATAAAGTTCATTGTTCGTAGTATGTTGTTTTTGTAGGATATTAAGCGCTATAAGTAGTATTCGCGAGGTGCATGTATCTAAAGATTTCTCCATGCTTTTTGTCAGGCTCCAAAATTGGTTCAACAAGCAAGCGTCGTCAGATGCCTTTAACCTAATAATTTGAGATAGTGTCGAACATAGCTCTCTGCAGCGCAATTGCTGATAAGCCCTATATCTTCTGTTACAAGATCGTGAAATTTTTACGAAATATATTAACATGGTAAAAACCCAAGGGAGCTGGTCTGAAACCACCCGCTCCCTCCCATTAACCAGTAGGATGAGTTATTTAAGCGGGATTTTAAATAAGTTATTCCTTTAGCCTTTTAATTAAACTTTATGAGAATTTTTTTGTCAAACCACCGATTTTGGCAGTCTCATAATACTTGGACATTGTCAATCCATGAATGCGCTGAAAAAAGCTATAAACTTTTCCAGCCAACCTAGATAAGATAAGATTACTAGACAGATTTATTCGCCGTTCAAAAGTTTGTCTTGCACGAACTAAATACCTGAAAGGTTTGTGGCCGAGCGGCTAATTCCTCGAACTTCGGATCTGAAGGTCTGGTTTTTCATGGCCTGCGTGCTTGGAAGTAGTGGGCGAAAGAGAGAACGGGCGCGCGCGAGGGAGACACGCGAGGAGTGAGGGAGCGCCTGCACGGAAGACTCCCGAAAATCGTTGCAACTCGCAGTCTGTGAGTGCGGATATTTCCAATTGGTCGAGAGGCTCCCGAGGGAAAAATTAACCGTGCGGGGCGAGAAAAGTGTCAATCAATAGTACATGGACAACGTAGTGAAGATCTTATATTACACCACTAGCTCCTGAAATCATTAAATTGTATACATTCGAAGTTCAGGTCTCGGAGGTCACTTCAATCTGGTTTAATGGGACTATGTGGCTGTAATCTAAAGAAAAGTTGGAGTGTTCAAACGGTATTCACGATGGAAAAAATTGACATCAGATACGCATTAGCATAAGTGGCGAGAGACAAAAGATTTGTCGAATCGTTGCAATGAAGATCAGAGGAAATATTCCTTGCTCAGGAGAACTTGGCGGTTTTGGCGGTTTGTGTTGTCGATGGAACGTATGCCATCAACACTTGGACATGATTGATGAAATGAAAAACTTACCAGGGGCATGAATTTGAAAAAACATGTCACTGTTGTATTATTCGCCTTTCGGAGGCAACCTGAGGTCTGTTGTTTATCATGTCTCGTTCATGGCTGCAGTGAAAAACATGTCGGTGCAGTTTGTGTTCTGAAGTTTAGGTCCGCTTAGTAAGACATGTCTGCTCCAAAAACGGCTGCCACTTAGCGCGGTAAAAGCAATGGTCATTTTCCACGAACGCTGTGATCGTTGGTGTCTGTCCAGTTGTGGCTAAGTAAGCTCAGAGAACAATATTTTTAGTTTTTTATGATACACAGCATGCATTCTTTAAAAGATACCGAGTTTTGACTTTGCTATTTCCTATTTATTGTGCCCGTGGTTAAAAACGATTTAAAGCTGTGTGTTAACCATCAGTTTATTACTCCATCGCTCTATAATCGGGTAACTCAGCTGATCTTTATAACAGATATATTTAGACCGAAGATAAAATGTACAACGCTTTTTGGCGGCACGCTTTGTTTGTGCGAGTTCAGTCGTTTTCTGTCAAAACTTTTGACAGATCACGCAACGGCTGCCAGGTTATTGGAGAGGGGGCGGGAAACGATTTTCGGGGGCCTTCCGTGCAGACGCTCCCTCTTCCCTCGCGTGTCTCCTTCTCGCGCGCCAGTTTTTCCTTGTGCCCACTACTACCAAGCGCCTGCTACGCAGGCTAGGTTTTTCACGAAGCATGATTTATTTGTGATCAAAATATATCAAAGAACTGACTAGCAATAATTAGTACCAAAGCCTTGAACAATCCTGGTTACATGATATTTTAGCTTCAGTTATTTCTACTTAACAGAACATGGGTGTAACCAAGGTTTTAAAAAGGAGGTGTCTCGTTACGAGACACAAGTAACTAACGGATGTGGTGTCTCCTCTGTAATAATTAATTAACAATTCATGAATGAGACTGAGTTTCTTACGAAGAATTATGGAGATCGAGGAGGGTGTTACGGCCTCGACGGATAACACCCTCCGAGATCTCCATAATTCTTTATATGATACGAAAGCCGAATTCAATAATTGTTTTATTATTCATTCAAAATAATTCCTAGTTTGTCTTCCGAGTTGTCTTCTTGCTGTTTTTGCTATGTTTTTAGCTATTATTTGGCCTTGTTCCAGCTGTAGTTCTTACTCTTGAAACGAGTGGAGTGTCGGCCATTTTTGTTTTCACAACCAAAACAACTCAACCTCGTCCCCAGGTCTTCTCGGTTAAAGGTGCATTAACCTGTAGCGGGCTGCATTTTTGACGTCATTTCCTCGTTAAACACAAACTTCTTTCAAATTTGGTCATCAGTAACTGGCTATGGTGAATTATGCGTGTGCTTTTAGCCAATCAGAATTGGGGAAATATTTTGGATGAGTAATAATTACGTTTAAATGTAAAGAGATTTTCAGCCAAAGGGAAGTGCCAGGTAACCTCAGCAAACACGAACATTGCTTGAATAGCGGAATACGAGAATACCTCCCCAGTTAGATTACATGGCAAACATGACGAAAACATTACCCTAAAAGAGGTCGAGGAAAGAGAGACTATTAGCTCGCGTTCTGAGTTTTAATCGTTCTGGTCATGACTCAACCAGGCGAAATTGATGGCTAACAAAGCAAATGACTCAAAGCTTTAATCCAGTGATTCACAGGAGAATTCAAGAGACGATGCGCAATTCGACTGTTCTGAAATGGTTGGCTTTGCCTCACCGCGTAGTTTTGAGGTAATTCTGCGGACGCAGCCGTCGAAAAACGTCACAGAACAGTATAAAGAGAGAACATGCAAATGTAAGTCGACGAGAGGCGCCACGTAATATCACCTTATGTCAGGCTCATTTTCAGCTCCCCTCCTGATAATTATTGCACAGTCCCTAAAGCCCTTGAATCTTTTATCTACCAAAGATACTTAAAAGTCAATATAAAATCTTACCCCAAGGAACGTCACTTTATCCTCCGAAGACCCTTGGGCCTTTCTTTATGATGGAGATGGTGTTTCTTTTCATATCGCATCACGTAACCTTGCGATGGAATATCATTTTCTCCAAAGCGAAGGAAGCAATACTACTTTCGCTTCATGTTAGTGGAAACAGGGAGTTAACGCTCCAATCTCGGATGGGCCACTTGGCTTAAATGCAGAATCTATCTTTTTACTTTAAGAATTAGGCCGGGTGTTTATACGGGGCGCCGTTTTATAAATAATGTAGCTCCTTTGCGATAAAAAAAATCCTGAATGTTGTCAGAATTTAACTCATTTGAACGGGTGAAACGTAGATAGCTTAAGTATAGTGTAAACGGCGTATGGAGGCGTATGTCTGTGGCAAATAATTCACTATTTAGGAAATAGTATTTCTCGCTCTCTATAATTAAAGCATTACGCTATTGTAAACTACAATGCAAGTACTATTGTTGGAATCATATTTCAGTTACTAGGGACACCTGTAGGAGTATTGTAAGGTGTACTTAAGTACTTAAAAATTATTATTCATTCAAAATATTTCCCCAATTCTGATTTAGGGCTTTAGGGATGGTCCAATAATTATCAGGAGGGGGAGCTGAAAATGAGCCTGACATAGAGTGATATTAAGTGGCGGAGGGCGACATCTGCTATTTGGAGAATATTTGCGGAGCTGGACAAACATAAATGTACACATCGAAGATGAACTTAACATCGATGGAGGTAAGCATGTTTTAGCTATGTTTTTAAACTAGGAATCATTTTGAATGAATAATACAACAATTATTGAATTCGGCTTTCGTATCATATGAAGAATTATGGAGATCTCGGAGGGTGTTATCCGCCTCAGCCTACGGCCTCGACGGATAACATCCTCCTCGATCACCATAATTCTTCATAAGATACTCAGCCTCATTCATTAATTGTTAAATATCAAATCTTACCCCAAGGAATGTCAGTGTATCCTCCAAAGACATATTGGTCTTTCTGTATGATGGTCACAGTATTTTTTTTACCGTCGCATCTATCATGGAAGGTCTTGGCTCCCCAACCATGTGAGGTAGCATTGTAGCAAAGAAACCAGGAAGAATCCTCCCCAACCTCTGGAGCGCTAGCAAGAAAACGGTGAAGATGTCGGAGATAATACTGATTTCCATGTAATATTGTCGAGTTTATTGAAAATTCTGAAAATTAAAACACATGGATCATACAAAAAGGTTATTTTGGATGAGAAAATATCACGGTCAGAGTTTCTCTTCTCTGCATACCACAGCAACAGTCTCATTTTTCTCATGTCCTGGAGATAGATAAGATAGAAAGGTAGATAGGTGGAAAAGTGAATGAATGGATGGCTGGATGGATGAATAACTAATCTTTCTTCAAAAAAAAGAAAAAAAAAAAAAACATGCATGCATGCATGCATATTAGAATGATAATGAACAGAGAGAACGAGGAAAAATAACATTAACAAAGAAAACCGGTCAAAACAAACAAAAAATACCGTTAACTCTGTAGCAAACATGCAGGAATAGCAGCAAAGCCACGTGACAATTCCGAAATGAACGAGAGCGTGAAAATGAGTTATAGCACGGTTCAGTTAAGGAACGCTGAACAAAGGATCTACCTTAGCAGATCGAACTGATTAGGTGTTCTCTTACTGGAACGCGAGATAAAACTGCATACATTTTTATGGGATGATCGCCTGGACCAGGTGGACGGAAGGATGTAGTAAAGGGATTGACGAAAGGTGTAGATTAATACCAAACCTTTTTAGGGTAGTCCAAAGACTACTGGACATCGCAGTAATAGTGTCTTTAAGAGGCTAATGACATTTTCTAAAGGAATTAAGTAGATTATTCGCTGATATGCGTCTCAACCACGCATCACCTTGAGCACTACCAGTTTTTTTATAATTGTTATTGTTTGTTTTGGGACAAAGTTACTACATTGTAAATGCATCTGAATTTTGAATGATCTCGTGATTCAGCTTTGCTCATACAGATTCTACAAATACAATCAGTTCCCCCGTGTTAGTAATGTCGTGATCTGTGTTAATAGTTAATTAACATGTTCTGATGTAGTGTCTTCATTTATACCCGCCAAGAAGAGCTTGATCGGCTTTTATCAGTCCACAGCCTGACCTGGCAGGTATATTGGTCGTATTGTGTATCATAATACTCCTATCCAAAGTAAAATTGTGCAAGAGCTGTTTGTCGAAGTGAAACTGGTTTGTTGTGTGATTGAGAATGACTTCAGAATTTTTCCACCCACTAAGCCACCCTCTAAGAAATGTTAGTAAAAGCTGTCGGCCAGATCTCTCTTTTTCCAAGAAGTGCGCTCATAAATGGATACTGTTTATCTCGGTCAACCATCTTATCTTATATACTCCCATCGTAGTACAGAATAGGGGGTTAATAGTTACTCCCTCTTGCTTTCCGCGTTGTGCAAATATACAGAGATGAGCTCTGAGTCGTTATCCACAATACGCGACGACTGAGATGTTAGATTCATGAATGAGTAAGTAAATAATATATGAACAAATAAATGAAATTATTATAAAAAGAGCGAGTAACAATTTCCTTTAATTTACTTCAATTTATAAAAGTGCAATGCTGAACATTAACCCTATTGCACTGAACCAGAAGTCTCAAAACTAACAGAAAGCGAGACAGGAATTCCAAGAACCAACCTGAACAGTTGTGGCCATTTCCAATGTACCCTGGATTGCAACTACAGTTGAAGGACCCTTCGATGTTGGTGCAGGTGGCATTTTCGCTACAATTGTGAGAGTTGTTCAGGCATTCGTCTGCGTCTGAGTGATAATTAAAGTAAATATTAAATCTGTTCTGCCTGAACAAAAGGGTAATCAATATAGCCACCAGTAAAATATAATTATTTAGTAAAATCCAACCAGTGGTCTATTATCAATGCTGCGTCTGATTGGTTGAGGCTATACGTTGTAGCCCACTAGTAGCGAAAAGTGCCGGCTTTGAAAACCAATACAATGGCGGCTGAATCGCGTTTTGCCAGCTAAAGTTGTTTTGTCTCGATATTTCTGACCAACCAGTTGGATTTTACTAAAACAATTATTCCTCTCGCAATCATGGCCTCTGAGTCAATAGCCCATTCGGCCTTCGGTCTCATGGGCTATTGACTCAGAGCCCATTCGGCTAGAGGAATAATTGTTAAATAGTCAGTTACGGTTAAAACACATTCCCTTTCTCGCACTGATTTCAGGACATGTAATCAGTCACCTCTCAAACTAAGGCTAATTGTTTTAAATGGATTTGAAAAAACCCAAAGAATTTTACCTGTACAATTGTATCCATCACCTTCGTACCCTGGCTTACAGGAGCACGTGAATGACCCTTGAGTGTTATTGCACCAGGCGTTTTCATGACAGCTATTATTTGCAGCGTTGCACTCATCTATGTCTGAAGAATAAACCCAGTAAATTTAAAGGTGCTGGTACGAGAAAAGATAAACATAAACACTGCAAAAGTGCATTATCTGTCGTATTAGAGGAATTCCACAACAAAGTGGTCGTCTGATTATTGAAGGAATATACAAGCACTGCTAATGTTACAATAAACACTCTCTTGTTTTGAAACTCGCTGCCAATTTGCTTTACATCAATAAGAAAAGAACCGCATATATTTAACTTTGGTTTCTAACATGATAATGATACGAGGCGTAAAGCATATCATACCAGTAAAATTGTATTCCTATACTTCGAGCAGTCGCTTACATAATATAATAGCTCTTCTGTGGTTGTGTGCCTTTTATTTTACCTATTTTTTATAACCAAAAGTACTCAAAACTTAAGAACGTAAACAGATGGAAAAAAGTACACGGTGAAGAAATCTGCAAACGGTTAGACTTTTTAGTCTTCTCGGATAGGGACGGATAAATCGTAGTCCCCATCTCACAACCCTGGCACAAATAAATTCCTTGGAAAGATGAAGAACCCACGTACTGTGTGGTGGTCTATTTCTCATGAGGGAAGGAACTGTTAAGGGCCCCAGTAATTCAGTGTGGGCTGTAACGGTGACCGTGCAAGGATTGGCAAGCCCTAGTAAATAATATATAAAACTTCGCAAGCACCCACCTGAACAGATGTGGCCATTCCCACTATAACCTGGATTGCAACTACAGTTGAAGGAACCTTTGGTGTTAGTGCAGATGGCATTGTTGCTACAAGTGTGAGAGCTGATCTGGCATTCGTCTATATCTGAATGTTAATTAATTTTAGTTAAGATGCATCTTGAATGAATTCTACGCAGGACAGTATGCGACAACAAAGATATATTATGTATTAAAGGTTTACGGAGTGCTGACGACAGCGAAGATCTGACATATATGATGCTCTTGCTCAACCAATTCTGTGCTTTGCGTAAGTTTTAGTGATAGAAAGTCAAATCAGGCGTAATCAGATAACTAGTGATAGAAGGTCCAGACGAGCGTTATCAGATTGTGACTTCTACATTCCACTGCATTCTTAGTGGAAGTTTGAACGACGCTACCTACAATACGTACAGTGAAGGTGTGATGGAGATTAGGATCTTGTCCTCTTTTCCTCTTGTCTTCTCACACTCGATCGGACCGTCAGTTTTTTATCTTTGAGACGACAACCAGTAGATTTATTCTCGACGATTTTCTATTCGTGCAACCAAACTAACAATCCGCTCGATCATTCTCAATCACCTAATTGTTTGTAGAGGGAAAAATGGTATTCATCCTTTGGTTGTTACTAACACACTCTCCGAGTTTGACGCTATGCAGAAATCCACCCAACATGTCCACTGAAATCCGTCGCTAAAGAGTCCACCAAACGTTGAAGTGTGCGGGGATGGATTTGGTACGACGGCAAATCATACTAAGAAAAGCAATTCTCGAAGGCCGCAAATCTTAAGTGAAAGGAAGGCTTCATTTTACCTATTTTACTTTCTTACCTGCTTGACAGCGAAAATCCCTAAAACCAGAAGGACACAAACACCGATATCCTCTTGCTGAGAATCCGGTTTGACAGGTTCCTCCATTTAAACAATTGAACTCTTCGCAGGCATTCTTAAAAGAGAAACAGAGAAAATAGTAAATGAAGCAAATGAGTAGCTGGATGATTAGGATAAAGTGATACAGTCAGTGGAAATTTTTCTTTTCACCTTAAGAAGAAGAAGAAGAAGAAAATTGAACGAGAAATGATGTTGACGGTGATGATGATGATGATGAGAAGGAGGAGGAGGAGGAGGAGGAGGAGGAGGAAAAGGGGGAAGGGGAAGGAGAGCAGTTAACTAGAAAGAACTTACATCTGCTCCATGATAGAGGTAACCATTTTCATCTTTGAATTCGTTATTATGCCATCGATGAGTAACGTTGTTTAACTCACATGTTTTTGTGCTCACGTGATAGTTGACACTCACGCAGTTGTGTTCGTAGTAACAATACAGCTTGCAGTTCTCAAAATCAGCAACAATTTTAGTTCCTATAGTGTGGTTCACCAAACGCTTGCTAATAAAGGAGAAAGGTCCTGGGAACTCTAGTGTACGACCATTATCTGAAACAAGAAAGAAACAAATGAATGGGTTGGTAATTTTTTGGGTAAAAAGTACTACTTGGGCAGGGGTTTTTTCCTAAGGTTCCCTTCGGGGTCTTTGTCTTAGAGCAGGGAACTACGTGTAACTGATGTTTATATTTTAGCAATAGGAAGAGAGCGCCAACTTTGAAGGGGAACTTATATGTTCCCCGTTGCTTAATTCCCTCTACCGCAAGTTAATTTCGGCTAATAACTTGGGTAGAAAATAAGAAATTTCAGTCATGCAAGTTAACAGTTCAATTAATAATTAAGTGTTCTGGTTATAGGCAGTCAAAATGACTGCAAATAAAAGAGAATTCTAGTTGCACTGTTGTTTTCAAACAATTCCTTCCCATGTTGTTATGCACCTATCAATGTAAAGCCGACGGGGGGAGGGGGTTGGGGGGGCGCAGGGCAGGGTGGCGATTTGACATTTTTAAAAAATCTACAGTAAAATCCCCTGCCAACGAGCAAATCATTCCAGGCCAATTTCCCCACCCCGGGCTGCACATTGCGCTGTCAAATACCCCAAGGCTGGACCCAGTTGCAAGAAAGGCACAATAAAAAATATCTCCAAATAAAACTCTGAAATGTTTATTTATATTACGTTGCTGCATCACCAAAGATACACGTTCCTGTTACAACTGCAATTATACGTTTTCACCATAATCCGTGTTACACTGCGTAGAATACATAAACCTTTAGGAGAAAGTCCACATTTTGTAAGTTTAAATATACTGTTCTTAGTAAAGGGTACAAAGAAAGTCATTTTCATAAGCTTACAGTGATGGTAGCGAATGAGCCATACACTGATCAATTGTACTTGCAAAAATCGACTTGGTTGCTCTTTACTTCGGTTTACTTCGATACCACAGTATCTTGAGAGGTTCAATAAGATAAAAAACACGCTAAAACGAACGAAATTTGAAGAAAAAACAGTGAAATCCACCCAGCTTTCGCTTGTTCTCCTTGGCCTCCATGATTTCCAGATCTTTCCTCACCGTACGGCGCATGTGTGAAGCTTGGAAGTGGGAAACATATGTTCGGTCTCAGTCTTTTTCGTCCGAGTCGGCAGTCAAATATCTCCACGTCGGGCGAAGAAAGATTCAAATATCCCCTCCCCTGGGAGACTCCCCCCAACCCGCTCCGGCATAACATTGATAGGTGCATTAATATTGCCAATCCACCTTCTTATTGGCCAAAGAACTTAACGCTAGCAAAGAAATTACTTGTGAATGACAAGATCACTGCTTCATTGCATACAAATATGTCTTCCAAGCATTAATTATATCAAACGTTACAGACCGCACTTTGAAAAACTTAATAACCGGTACTATAGGACTGAATTATGGCGAGCTAACTAAGCTCTGGTACAGGGATAAGCGGTAACCAAACTTCCCTCCCCACAAATTGTGCAGACTTAAAAGTTATATCTTGAGGTCTTGCAGCCACAAAGAGAAAGTTGAGCTGATTCGAATGGAGGCTGAAGTAAATGTATATATTTATAGACAATTTCTAGTAATAAATTAAAAATCCATCTGCCAAATGACTTATGTAAATCGCGTGTTCTTCTTAATTATTTCATGCAGCGCTCAACTTAACTGTTAAAATACGTCGAAGGAGTTTTCATGACTATCGGTAAACTCTCAGTTATATATTAGAAAGTAACCGGGGTCCGATTTTATGATTCTCACTGGGTAAGAGCTATTATGGATCTTGCACTAGGAGAATGACATCGCACTTTTGGAAATTAAAATCATATATGCCAGAGAAAAAAGAAGAGAAAAGAAAAAGAGAGCCGAGAAACAAGGACTGAACTGTCATTCAAGGCCTTAACAACTGGGATCCTCTTTCTTCCCTTTGAGTTACGACACTTCTATTTCTGGAACGCAAACGCAGGGTTATAAGCTCGTTATGGAACATGCTTCTGAGTGATATATCAAACAATCATGTTAATTTCACTTAACTGCGAATATTTTCTTCAAGCTTTGACGGGCCTATGCAGCCTTGTATTGTGGCCCTCTGAGTAGTAAGAGGATGTTCCAACAGTATTTACGAAAAATGAATTTTCAGCAAAATCCAAATGCTGGTCAAAATGGAGAACATTTGAAATGACTTTGCCGGCAAGTTTTAGCAGTGGCATGTCCCAGAATCAATGGGTCTAATGTTTATGCCAAGTTTTAGAGATCGTCACCCTTTGTGCAATAAACTTTAAAATTTGCAGAATATAACGACATTACACGACATTACAAAAACTCAAGGGGGTCCTATGGCCGCTCTCACCACCTTCTCCCAAGCAAAAATGTATTTCATCAGCAAGCGAATCGGGCGTAAAGAGGGCCTTAAAAAACATATACAATCTACTTGCTAACTACTCGATGCGACAAATATTAATAAGTTATAACTATCGCTAAGTGCCAACGAGCAAAGATTTTACGTATAAACGCGCACGCTGTTCAATTTGTTTAGAAAGGTCA